>WHPX01000254.1:0-157500 GCA_011057435.1 Actinia equina
CTGATCAAAGTGAACGCCCTTGTTAAAAACACCGACATACCCTGTTTTTATTGGATCATCCCCGTATAGTCCATCTATGGGAGTACCCCCACCCCCATGCTAAACATGCTACCTAGGTTCTCTGAGTTGCACAAATTTTGGGTTTTCACTGCCGCCAATCAAAATATTAAAGTTACCGACTGATTAGGTTTGATTGACGGCAATGAAAAAACAAAATTTCAGCGTGCAACTCAGAGCACCGAGGTCGTATGTTTATAAAAATAGATGTAAATCGATTAAAAAAAATAAGTCTAAAAGGAAATAGTTTCAACATACAGTTGTGAATTTAAGAGAAAATTTGAGGCTAAAAAAAGCATGTCATTTTGGGGTTCTATCGTCGTGTACGGATTAACAAAGTGCGTCATAGAGTTTCCGAACACACGAGTGAGACTTAGAAATTTTGGTTCTCCTCACTTAGAAAAAAAATTAAGTGAAGACACCAAGAATCGAACTCGGTACCTTCGGCACCAAAGGACTACTACAATGCCAACCCCAACCCTAACCCTAAACCTAACCACTAGACCACGAAGCGAATTCGGTTGGGTGGTCTCATTTTTGAGTCATATTTAAACGATGTATCATTAGCATGTGCACATAAATATTTATTATAGTTTAATTTATGCTATCGTAGGGTACGACTACTAGCCGATTACTCCAAATTTGCATTTGAATAGAATTCCCCTGACAATTCCCGTACACGACGATACAACCCATTTTGGAACTCGCGAAGTAACGTCCAAAGTTTAAAAAAACTATTTCGTGAGTCCCAAAATGACAAAATAAAAAAAATTGTTACGATTTTATCAAACAATTACTATTAAAATACTTTGCTTTAAAATCTTACCTTTATTTTTGTACGGAACTTGGAGGTAGTCCTCATGTAACAAGATAAAGCACGAGAAGCAGCTAGCAAGATAAGCAAAAAGAAAAAGACCTACAGAACCTTCGAAAAGCAAAGCAAGTCACATGACTTGTGGTAACCCGCCTCGTTTTCATACTTGCAGGGGAACACCGCAGACCGCCGAGCATCGCAGGCTTACACACTTTGGACAACGTCGATAGATAGATAGACTGATACTAGTAGATAGAAAACCGAAACCTAGACTCGGTCTACCTTGCAGGTAGCCCTAGTAAAAAGAGAAAAGCACAGAGAAAAGTAGTAGAAACACAACGGCACGATCGGCGCTGTAACAGGGATTTGTGTTCCCCCGAGTTATGTGTTCCCCCGAACACTGGGCACTAGTGTTTTGTGTTTCCCCCTCCCCTCCCTATGAAACATCTTTTGGCACGATTCTCTCCCCCAGGTCAAGGAATCTCTATAAACGATTGGTTCTCGGTTGTGACAAATGGGCTAAATCTTAGAATTTTCTTCAAAGCTAAATTCAACGAACGAATTCAAAAAATCATGGAAGCCTCACAGTATGATAATGTTTTTAACTATATTTATGCCGAAAGGAACATCCTCCTGATTTTGTGAATAAAGAAAAATATGTTTTACGGAGTCATGTACAAGAAGTTCTCGCTCGAAATAATTGGGCACGAAGAAACTCATTAGCATCGCGTACTATGGTACGTAGAAAAAGGAGGGGAAAAGAGAGTGGTAATCAGAGGACGTGAAGAGAAGCAAAGGGTCTTTGAGGAGTGCCATTCATCTGTTTTCGGCGCCTATTTAGGGCTAGATAATAAAGCAAAGAAATTTTGCATATGAATTTTGCCGAGAGACCAAGGAAAGAACTCGCTTGAATTATTACATTCGGTAAACACAATTTTATATCTCAAAATACCAACGGCAGTAGAGGATCACGCGGTTATATGACGTACGATAAAGATGTACGATAGTAGTATAGGGAATGGGGGTTCTAGCGCAGTGACAACCGGAGGATTACCCGCCTAAAGTGAATTCTCCGATTTTTACCGTTATTACCCGCATTCCCTGTTTTAAGTCTATAATATGTTAGTCTATATATGGAGTGCGAAGAATGTAAGAGAACTTTTAAGAAAGAAGCGGATTTGAAAAAGCATTTGAAAATGAAGACGAAGTGTATGAGCAGCTATGATTGCGGATGTGGTAAGAAGTTCAAGACGAAAGTTAAATTGTATTGGCATTGTCAGGACTGTGAGTACGACTACGACGATCTGAAAAGTGCTTGGTATTAGGTATAAAATGTTTCCTATTATATAGATGGAATCCCAAAGCAACTTCGATACGGTGTCGATACCCGGTAACGGTGAGATTGACGTTAGACAGTTTTGGCGAAAGTCAGAAAAGAAGGTTAAAAGGACGCTCCGAAAAGGTATAGAAGACTTAGGAGCCCTGAAAGCAAGCATAATGGTAGAAGTGAGTCTATCAAAAGACGAGGTGACGACGACAGCAATGCTGCGATCAAAGTCGTTAGTGATATTAGAATCTACGAATTTGGATAGGTCACCCAGTGAAGCCTTAGAAGCAATAATGGAGTCGCTGTCTAACTACACGAAAGATGGATCAGGTTGGACAGTGGAGGAGGTTGAAGGAATAGAGATAAGTATGGCAAGGTACGTACCCATCCGAGGAGGAAGTTACGTACCACTACCAGCGTGGGTAGAAAGGAAGAAGGCCATCGTAAACGTGAAGAATGAAGACAACCGATGCTTTATGTGGGCAATCAGGTCTGCACTGTATCCAGCAGAGAAGGATCCCTGCAGGATGAGTAAGTATCCCACAGATGATTTAGAGTGGGATGGTGTGGAATTTCCCATGCAGTTGATAGACATTCCCATATTTGAGGAGATAAACGATCTAGCAATTAACGTTTACGGAGTCAGAGAGCAGACGATAGTACCGTTAGTCCTGTCAAAAAGCAAAGGAGAACGCGTACACCTGTTTTACCACGGCGGACACTACTCATGGGTTAAGCACATCAGCAGGTTATTTTACAGACATACTAAGCACAAAGGTAAAAAGTATTTCTGCGACTGCTGCTTGTTGTCATTTACATCCTTAAATGCCCTAAAGAAACACGATGAGATCTGCCGCGGAGTCGAAGAAGTGGCGCAACGGATCCAGATGCCTGCCAACAAAGAGCTTTCATACGCAGACCATCAAAAGCAGATGCAGGTGCCTTACGTGATATACGCAGACTTCGAAGCGTTGATAACTAAGGAACAGCAGAAAAGTGGTGCCACGAATAAGGTAGGATTACACGAGATCTGCTCCTTTGGTTACATAGTAGTCAGATCAGACGGCAAGGCCGACCCTCCTGTGATTTACCGAGGTAAAAACGCATCTAATAAGTTTCTAGAAGCATTGCGAGAAGAGGAGGAAGAGATAAGAGAACAATTAAGACGTCCAAAGAAGATGGAATTTACCAAAAAGAACCAGGAGGAATTTCACAAGGCAAAGAAATGCCACATTTGTCAACATACGCTTCTTCAGTTTGGAAGACAAGCAAAGAAAGCGTGGGACGAAGATGGAAAGTATCTAGGGGAAGCTCATTTTAAATGCGGGAAGTATGCTAAGAAAGGCTGAGAAGCCGGGAAAGCCCTCCACCCACTGCATTCATTGTCATAAAGCATTCGTTGAAGACTTCTACGTGGATAAGGTTAGAGATCACTGCCACATCACGGGTAAATACAGAGGGCGGCTCATTGGAAATGTAATATAAACTTCAAAGTAAATCCAGAAATGGAAATACCCGTGTTCTTTCACAACCTTCGCGGTTACGACTCCCATTTACTCCTTCAGGGAACAGACGGATCCGACGTCAAATGCTATCCTAACAACAAAGAGCGTTACATGTCCGTAACTGTTGGTAAGCTAAAGTTCTTAGACTCACAGCAATTCATGGCAGGACTCCTTAGCGAATCTCGTAAAGTACAACACCAACTTCCCCATTTCCAGTAAATACGGAGCGGAAAGGAAAGGAGTCTACCCATACGAATACATGGATTCCTGGGAGCGCTTTCAAGAATCTTTACCCAGCAAAGATTGCTTCTACAGCACCCTAAACGAGTCCGGTATAAAGGACGAGGAGTACCAGCATGCGTTAGACGTGTGGGAAAAGTACTCCTGTGAGAACATGGGGGATTACCACGACATTTACCTACGTTCAGATGTAGTGCTGCTCGCAGATGTTTTCCAAAGCTTTCGAAAGATGGCTATCGAATACTACGGATTGGATCCCGCTAATTTCTACACGGCTCCTGGACTCAGCTGGAGTGCTTTGCTAAAGAAGACAAACGCGCAACTGGATCTCCTAACGGAATACGACATGTACCGCTTTATGGAAGACGGTATTCGTGGTGGCGTTTGCGGGCCCAGCAGACGCTATGCCCGCGCAAACAACCCCTTAGTAGAGCACGACCCAGAGAAACCAACTACATACATCTACTACCTGGATGCAAATAATCTATACGGTTGGGCAATGTCACAGTACTTGCCTGTGAGAGACTTCGAATGGGACACCGTGCGACCCATAGACTTCTACATGCAGGTAGGAAAGGAGGAAGACAAGGGTTACGTTTTAGAAGTGGATCTGGAGTACCCAGAGCACCTGCACGACGAACACGACGAGTTTCCCTTAGCACCAGAAGCAATAGAGATACCCTTCCAACAGCTGTCACCGCTGCAAAAGCAAATGTGCCCTGGTTACAAACCGTACAGGAAACTAACTATGAACCTGATGGATAAGAAGGAGTACGTTGTCCACTACCGCAACCTGCAGTTCTACGTACGCCACGGAATGCGCGTAAAGAAGATCCACAGAGTCCTAAAATTCACGCAGGAACCCTGGATGCGCCCCTACATTGACTTTAACACACAGAAACGTACCGCAGCTAAGAATGACTTTGAAAAGAATCTATTTAAACTAATGAACAACAGCGTGTTCGGAAAGACAATGGAGAACATCCGCAAGCGCGTAAGCGTAAAAATAGTTAGCACCAAAGAGGAAGCAGAAGCATACGTGTCACAGCCTGGATTCGTTAGATATGTAGAAATGCTGAACTTCTACGTGATTCATATGAAGAAAGCGAACCTGCTTCTAAATAAGCCCGTATACACCGGCTTTACGGTGCTGGATCTGTCTAAGTTGTTAATGTATGAGTTTTACTACGACAAACTAAAGCCAAAGTACGGAGACCGCTGTCACCTCCTGTACACAGACACCGACTCTCTAATTCTAGAAGTGCAAACGGAAGACGTCTACCAGGATTGCGTCGAAGACATAGACGAGTACGACACCAGCGGTTACCCGAAGGAGCACTTCCTTTACAGCGCCAAAAATAAGAAGGTAATTGGGAAGATGAAGGACGAGATGTTAGGAAAACCCATAGTAGAGTACGTGGGTCTGAAACCAAAGATGTACAGCGTGCTAAAGTTGGACGGCGTAGAAAAGAAAGCCAAAGGCGTTAAAAAATACGTGGTTAAGAAGGACATAACCCACGAGTCCTACTTGAACGTATTACGAACGCGCAAGGAACAGCGGCACAAGATGAACAGCCTGCGCAGCTATGGTCATCAGATACATAACGTCACGCAGGAGAAGGTGTCACTGTCTGCATTTGACGGTAAGCGATGGATGTGTGATGACGGAGTGCACACGATAGCATTCGGACATCACACAATAAGCAGTTCTTCTTTGACGAACCCGCGCGTGGGACCATCGTGAAGATAATACAAGATGGGCTGACCCTTCTTAGCTATTACGCTTCGGATCTGGATAAGTTTCCAAAGACCAATTAGGATCCGTAGCTCTTTTGGATCCTCCTTCTAATTCGCCCGGTCCAGTAGAGATATCGGACCGTGACATTACCTAATTTCTTTTCATGGGGGAAGACCGCCCTTGAACTTCTAACGTAGGACTTGTGTTCCACGTGCTTCTTTTTTATGGCATCCTTGGGTTTCATTCCCGTAGCCCTGGCCGCCTCGTTATTCAAAGCCACAATGACCTGGGGAAGCCTCTGTGTCCATTCCTTGTTTCGCTTAGAGGGATCTTCCAGCTCTTTCCAATACTGGTATCCAAAGAGACGCTCAGCCAGGGTCTTATTAAATCTTTCAACAATGCTCTGACCTCTGTGGTACTCTGCTTCGGCTCTTCTTATCTTGGTGTCGTGGTCTTTCAGGGTCTTGGTAACCACGCCCATGAACTCCGTCCCCGCATCCACTTGCAGCAGCTTAGGCCATTTCAAAACGCGCTTATAAATCCTACCTAGGGCTTCTGCGACTTCCCCAGAATCCTTGCTGGTTATGGGTTCGGCGTCCTTGTATCTGCTTGCGATATCAACTACGGTCAAAGCGTATCTATAGGTCTTTCTTCTCACCGTGTCGTGTGGTAAGAAAAGCAAATCTGCCTGATGAACTTCAGTTAGGGGTATTTACGGTAAAGCTGGGCCTGGGAATGTACTTAGGGCACGGGAAGATAAACCTGCCAGATAGTCTGTTTCTTTAACCAATTCTTAGCCGTTTCGTCGGATACCCTGGCTGCGGTAGCGAGTTTCTTGATAGCCGACACTCCTCTCCAATAGCCTTCGGGTCCGTAGTAAATCCTTTTGAGTTTGTCCTCAGTTCGACCCATTATATGAATTCCAAGACGAGATTGATCTTACGTCCGTTAAAGTCCACCGTCTTTCCGTCCACTTTAATGGTGATGTTTATGCTTTCTACTAAATCACAAGGCAAGTCATAGTTTAAAGAAATGGGCGTGTATTCTACCAGGTCGAATGGATTACCATTAGGGTGAAAACTTAGACATAAGATGGGAGGGATTTCCATTGCTGTAACTGCAGGACCAAATCGCAATAGACTTCGTAAGAGGATGCAACTTTCCAACTTCACGGGAACTGCTGTGTTGGTAATTTCCTTGCCTGAGACAGCCTAGTAAAGATCCCAATGCGTCACGTTTTCCGAGGGTTACCGAGAAATTGTTAGGAAGATTATGTTTGAAGGTCATTTCGTGCGGCAACCCTGTGGTGAGAGTATAACCGCGTTTGGCGAGCTCCTTAGCAAGGGTGATTGGCGTGTAATGTCCATCTGGGAGCATTACGCCTTGGTAAGTGCTAGGTGTCTTAAGTACGGTGACCATACCCCTAATTAAATTATACCAAGAATTGTACAAAGAGCAACTGACCAACCGAACCGTATGGGCTTTGATGGGGGGATTCAAATAAGTGGTAAAGTCATTCTTATCGCTTTCCAAAAAGACGATCATTATATATTAGACGCTCATGCTTCGCGTCACTAGATGAAATACGCCAAGGCTGCGCCTCCCGCCAGCCCTGCAACTCCTACAAAGACCAACTCATTGTTTTTTTGTTTCTTAGAAGGCTGATAGTAATTCTTAAATTGAGGCTTGCTAATCCTAAAGTCGGGGTGCGTCTGTGCATAAAGTTTAAAGGCGTAGTCTGTGTTTTCGAAGTTCTTATCCGCCTGCATTTTGTCTTGGTAGTTCTTATCCAACCAATCCCTGTAAGCTTGTCTTTTCTCATTCCAAGCCGCCACGTCCCTTTGATATTTCTCCAGGGCTAAGTCATGCCTTTTCCTCTCAGCATCGCTTTTGTTGCCTCTAACTAATCTATCCAAATATTGACCACCATAATTAGCTCCAGTGAATGCTAAAGCCGCAATAACGCCACCTACCAATACGCTAGCCATATATAAGGGCCTCACGGCCTAGGCAGGTACTTTTCCTTCTGTAGGTAGTCCTTAAGGGCAATACTACCTGCTACTGCAGCAGTCATCTTAGCAAAGCCCGTAATGCTCTTGCTTGGGTCTTCAGTAAAGTCTTCTTTGAGCACTTTCTTACCTACCCAACCAATACCTGCGACAATAGAAGTAATAATAGCTGCATCTTCGACGGTTTTCATTAATGCTGACGACATTATATTACAAAGCGAGAAGGTTATTCCAAATGGAATGACCTTGCTATTCCATCTCGGGTATTTTACTTCTCTTAGGAGGCTGCGTTACGTGCACGGCCTTGAATTCCACTTTTGGTTTAGCAGCCCGCCATTGTAAGTAGAGGCTGCCTGCTGCTATAGCAATTCCTAATGCTCCGATAACGTAGCCCGGATTCCAAAAGGATTCCTCTTCTTTTTCCTCCGCCTTCTCTTCTTTTTTGGCTTTGTTCTTTCTATTCATTTCCGCGAGCTTCTTCCCCGCAGCGACTCTGCCCGGAGATTTAGGCTTGGTAATTTGCTGAGGGGTTTCCTCCGCCTTTGTTTCGGTGTCACTCATCTTATATCTAAGGACTTGAAGGACTTGATAAGTAACTTGACGACGACTTGATAATGACTTATAGTAACTTAAGGATGACTTGACTAAGTCCCGTGAATGACTTGACTAAGTACTTGATGACGACTTGACTAAGTCCCGTGGATGACTTGAGCATCACTTGGGGTGACTTGAGTAGGAACCTCAGCAAGTGCTGCCTTGAAGATCTCCTCAACTTGCTTATCTTTTTTGTAGTCCTTCCAAGACACCAATACCTCCTTCAAGTCAACATGCTGAGCTACGTGAAGTCCCAAAGATGCGACTGCCATTAACTTACCGCACTTCAAAGACAACCACCCGCAGGTTATCTTAAGTTCTTGGGATATGACATAGTCCTCACTTATGTCCTTCCGCAGCGCCTCCACGTCGTCTATGGGCAGCGCAAGTCCAAGCAATTTAGTGGCCAGCTTAATAGCGGAGTCTGCTACTGCATTCGTGGTCTTACTTGCAAGGGCGGCTTCGTATCTCTTATGGAACTTCTTAACCTCCTCTTCTGACAACTTATTAACCTGCTCATGCGTCAACTCCTTACCTATCATTTCCTTACACTTCCCCGAAGACACAAGGACGTTAAGTTGTTCTTTAAGGTTACTTTCATCTACGGGGACTTCATCTAAGCAGCTGCTCAATATCCATATATGTTAATCAGAGATCAACGTGAGGAACCTCAAAGAGAAGATCATTTTGGAATGTTGGTGTGTCTTTAAATGCCGCATGTATTCGTGCAGCTGTTCCTTAGATATCTCGCCACCGTAGTCAGATCAGAATGGTTTCCAGGATCCTCCGACTTGCTCGGAGTATAAATACTACAGAGGAGCCTATGTTTTCCCTAAAAGGTTTAGAGACGCTGGTAAGCGGCTGCGGAGAGCAACCAAACGCTGATATTGTCATGCCTGCCGCTGAAGGCAAGCTTCACCAACTCAGACGTGCGTCTTTTACGTCGTCCCCGCAGGCGATGTCATCAAGAATTAAGAGTGTCTGAGTTCTTTGGGGAATTGTCTATGCCAAAACTTCAAATGGCTGGATAACTCATTAGGGTCCAAAATATCCACAAAGAAGTCGTCATCTTTCACTCCTATGCCTGTCCAGGTGCGGTTGTTCACATAGGTAGGGACAAAGGAGAACTATGTAGTCGAAACGGTATCTAAAGGGTCCCAATAGTTGCTCCACTACGAACTGCGTTTTACCAGCAGCCGGTCGGTCCCTACGATTAAAGCATTGCAGGGCATATGATTCGGCTCCATATATATGGACCCAGTGGAAGCTGTAAAGGGGATTGTCGCCAACATGGAAGATAAAAGGAACACCATCAAAATGCAAAGAGAAGAGATAGACCGTTTGAAAGAGCGCGTGCAGGAATTGTATGATGAGATGTGCAGCCTGAAGCGCGCAGAAAGGTTCGGTGCGATGATAACGATGGCGACCTGGGCAAAAGAGTCCTTGGTGGACTTTATGCGATATCCATTGTAGGTTAAATATTTGTTAAGGAATGATACTATCCCAAAAGAAATGTGTCTCAGAATGTTAACAATAAGGTTAAATATTTGTTAAGGAATGACATACCTCAAAATGAAGGTGTCTCAGAATGTTAACAATAAGGTTAAATATTTGTTAAGGAATGATACTATCCCAAAAGAAATGTGTCTCAGAATGTTAACATTTAGGTTAAATATTTGTTAAGGAATGATACTATCTCTTAAAGGATGCGTTCGATAAGGAATGTCGAAATAAATGCATGTTAAACAGGGAATCATTTCTTTAGGGACGTGCGTTATCCCTTAACAAATATTTAACCTAAATTGTTAACATCTAGATACGTTGCACGTTATTCCTTAAGATAAAGGTGCGTCGACATTCCTTAAGGAATAGCATACCTCGAAATAAAGGTGTCTAATAATGTTAACAATTAGGTTAAATATTTGTTAAGCATCAACATACCTCGAAATAAAGGTGTCTAATAATGTTAACAATTAGGTTAAATATTTGTTAAAAAAAGGATGTTATATAGAGGTTAACGTACTGCTATGTATAAATGAACTGTGCGGTGTGTAAGAAGAAGTTCAGCAGCAAGCAAAGGACTACAATACCATGTCCGTAATGGTGTTTGCACAAAGGAATTAAGTAAGGTTTGTAATGATTGTGGTAAGGAATTCAGTACTGTTCAAAAGATGCGACAACATCAGGATAAGCGTATTTGTATACTTTGCAAGGGCTGTAATAAGGAATTCCCTTTAGGAATGAAGCAGCATTTAAAGAGAGGAGTTTGTGATCAGACCAGACAGTGTAGCTTCTGCAATAAGGTACTTAGTAGCCGACAACGTCTTCAAACACATCGGAAAACGCATGAAGTAAGTTATAAGCTCCTCTTTGGGGCATATGACTTAGAAGGAGTGGATTGTTACCAATGTGCGGACTTGATGAGTCGCTGCCCGCATAAAGAGAATTACTTAAGGAATCGCATAGATTACCATAAGAAGATAATCCGTACTTTCCCCTCTTTTGAACGCGCCGAAGGCGTTCCGTGGACTAAAAGGGAGTATTGGAGGCAAGAGTGTGATCGTTGTGGTTGCGTCAGAGAAGAAGAACATATCTTCAACTGTTTAACAAAGATTTAACCTAAATGTCAACATTCTAAGACACATTTCATAAGAGGTATTATCCTACTTAACAAAGATTTAACCTTATTGTCAACATTCCTGAGGCACTCCTTAGAGTGGTTCCCAGGTATCCTTAACAAATATTTAACCCAAATGTCAACATTCTACAGGGCATTTCATAATAGATTCCAATCCTACTTAACAAAGATTTAACCTAAATGTCAACATTCTGGTTAGATATATGGTAGCGCACGCAATGGCATTATTCCTGATCGTCTTAGGTATATATGGACTGTATTACCTGCGAACCCCCAGCAGACTGCATTATCCCTTGTAAGCCGCCAATACCCAAACCAAGAAAAAAATACACCTGCCTTCATTGCAGCAAGGTATTTCTCGAAGGATCCTTTGTGGGGCATTGGTGCCTGGCGGATCCTAAAGCGCAGCGTACGATGGTAGACGCACTTAAGAGTGAAGAGGAGACTCAGGCTCATACGTAACCACGTCAAATTCCCATCTACCATCCTTCTTACCATGACTCATAACATGGGTAACATCCTGCCCTTCAATGGCGTACCTTATTCTATCGGGCGCCCAAAGGGTATATGTTCTTTTTTTATTCTTTAAGACCAAACGCAGACGGTCCAAGTCTTCAAAGACCACGTAATTCTTTATCTCGTAGATTTCCCCCACCTGCAAATCCCTCCAGTGCGTCTGAATGAACCTTATCTCATTGAATTTATCCTTGTCCATATATTCTATGGAATATCTTTAAATGCGTTCCCAGAGTCTGCGCATTCCTAAAGCGCTTACAACAATATGCACAAGGTAAACGCATTCCTCGTGCGTACTCCGCTATTGCGCGGCAGATGTCGTCGTAGTCGTTACTGATCAGCACCTTGTAACCATTCTGCTCATACCTTTCCAATAGCAGGCGTTGACTATCAGATAATACCCCGTTGCCTTTAGGAGTCTTCAGCTCAACACAGAAACCACGGTACCACACGTGTGCATTCAAGATAAGCAGATCAGGCTGTCCTCGTTGATATCCTTTCTGCCAGCACTTTATGCGCTTGCTGTCGGAGTCCTGCAATTCTCCTAAGCCTGGTGCTATGAGCATTTGGGGGTAAAACTTGCGGATGTAGTCAACCACCTTTTTATGTAAGTCGAATTCGTTTTCTATCTTAAACACCAATTTGTTGGGGCTGTCAAATTTCCGCTCTATTTGATACTTGCCTGTCTTCCTTAGCGCGGGAAGGACTTCCTCAAAGACCCAATCACTGAACTTCTCTGCTTTTGGCATCTTGGAGCTAAATATCAATTGATACAACCCAGGCTCGGAGATAAACACGGAATGTGGGTGAATGGTAGAAGAGGAACGAATCGCTCCCCTTAATTCAGACCATCTTTTCTGGTGCTTTCCGGAAACGTGGTCTCTAATAGCCTTTTTCGTGTTCTCATAGTCCAATGCGGCTGCCACTTCCTTCGCTTTAAAGTACAGATTGTCGCCTTGCACTATGCATTGCAGTTCGTTGTCGTCGTTTTCAAATACGCGGAGCATCGTATATCTAAGGAATATTTTAACCTTAATATGCAACACTTTTAAGTTGGTTCATTTCCACGCTCAGTTGCGCGTCTGACACCACAAAGATGTAGCAGTTTATCTTAGTAGTATCGCTGGCATGCTTGGTGCGTTTGATCTCCAATGTAATGCCATCTTGGGTATTTACCAACCGCAGACCCTGACCATGCATACTCTCATCATTAGTAGTGCGCATGTCAATCCATAACGCATATTTATCCTTAAAGAACTCCTTTGGGGCAATTTGATCGCCAAACTTCTGCATTGCCTCCCGGTACATGTCTTCAGGTTTTATCCCCTGGGAGTAAACCTTGTTGGGTACTCCGTTAATATTCACGCCGACATTGGTAATGTTGGGATTAAAGAATGCCTCGGAGTCGCGCAATCCTGCGGTGTATGTCTTTGCAAACAGCAACATCAACCCCGTTAAACTGCGTCGTGGTATATTAATACTTTGGTTGATGACCTCTTCGACGTTGTTCGTGAAGCTAAACGTCTTGTACATTACTACGTGGTCGTAAAGGAATGCTTTACCGGCACTGTATTCCATGCCTGCGCTACGAGCCAGCTCTTCAGAGTACACGGTCTCGTACTGTAATTCTAAATTGGTAATAGCATATGGATGCACACCCCCCGAACTTACGTCCTTTCCTTGCAGGATGTTGGTCGTATCTGCCAAGGTTACTTCGAACTGCAGTTCAGAAAGCTGTCTTGGGTAATACGCACCGTGGTTTGTTATTACTTCAAAGTCCAATGGAATGAGATATTTAGTACCGTAGGCTGTCTTTATTTCATCTTCTCCGGAGGCGCCGGAGGTTGCGCTTCTTACCTTACGTATGGCTTCACTTGCTATTCCTTGTTCTATCTTTTGTGCGCGGTCGAAGGCCGTCAACCACAAATCTTTGTATGTGGTGTAAAGATCGTACCTGTTTAAGTCTAACAGGGATTCACCAGCAAACTTGATTCTCATCTTAGAAACAAGGTTCCTGCCTACGTTATTAACAACATAACGCACGTCTGCGGTATCTGGCTGAACCGCCAGGTCAAACCTTAACGCCAAGGTGCCAGGCACTAATACCAGGTTGTCCGTTAAACGGGGTACACCTACATACAGCGTCTCCCCTGGTTTGGCGCTAGAAGGAGTAAAGGTGACTCGGTGAAAGGTGCGTTCTGCTTTCAGTCCGCCAACCTGCTTAGGAAGGAGGTTAGGATTTAACTTTGAGCTTATCATATATAATGGAAGGAGAAGGTATAGACTTTGACCCCACTACGGAAGAAGGTCAAGTAGATATTAACGATGAAGAACTTAAGCCTTTACTTAAAGATGATAGCCCAGACCTACGGAGTAAGGTGGAACGTAAATATGGCTGGAGAAAGGTCCCCGCTGTTATGCGTCGTTTAGGAGACTTATTTAAGAGTGAGAACCCATATAAGCCCATTCCAGAACGCTTTCAGATGGACGACTTAGGTCCTGCTCCAGAAGCCCCCAGCACTGCATGGTTGGAAAATGTACAACGAGAAATGGACGAATCCATCGGAGAAGAACCAGATGACTTTGACAGGCTTAAAGAACTACTACCTGATTGGGATCCTGGTAAAGCGCAGTTGATGTTTGAAGAAGATAACCGTGGCAGGGAGATAATCGTAGGCAGGCTTGCTAGGAGCGGCGCCAAGGCTTACGTCATCCGCGATGGAATGGGAAACTTCTTTGGCGATCCGAGGATTCCACCAACTTTAATGTCGGCTATTGGCGAAACAATCCCAATGGGAATACTTGAAGACATACGTAAGATTTACCCATTCGCCAATGATAAGTCCTTAGAATTCCAACGCGGCAAGAGGGGTCAAATACAAATTCGCCACATTGACAGGGAAAAGTGGTATGACTTCTACCAACAAAAAGATCCCAATAAGCTTAACAATGCATTACCTAAGGGAATAATTGATCTATTAGGCAACCCAGACTTAGGAGCTCTTAGTAGTTTGAATAAGAAAGAAACTAAGAGATTACAGGATAAAATAACCACTACGCTTAAGAGCGCCAGGCAAACAGGCTTGGTGGAGAAGATGAAAGGCATTTATGTGAAATTGGATGAGGATAAGGAGAAGCTTGCAGAGTTATCGAGTACGCCATATAACAGCATCGAAGACGTAAGTATTAGGGAGACTTTAGAAGCAATGGAAGAAGAAGTGGCTGATGACGTAGAACAAATAAATGTACTCTCTGAGGAATTAGAAAATAGAGCACGCGAAATGGAAGAAGCAGTGGAAAACATCGAATACTTAAAGCAGAGAATGGATGAAAGGGAAGAGGAATACATGCAGCAGATGCGATTGATGATTGATTCCCATGAACGCGAAAGTGAAGATTATAAGGACCGCATTGGAAAGTTAATACGCGACAGGGATACTGCTAGGAAGGAATATGTCCTCGCAATCAAAAACGTTGGACATAAAGATGCGGAACTAGGACGTTTGACGAAAGAACTGGAGGCCTCTATGACAGAAGAGCAGCGGTTAAACACGGAAATCATCGCTAAGGAGGAACAAATCAGACAAAGAGAGCAGGCTATTGAAGACCTGGAGGGGCAAATAGAGCGGCAGCGAGAAGTAGTTGCGGACCAAACTCGTACCGAAGAGGAAAGGGAGGCTGCTCAAAAGGAATTAGAAACCCTGTAGGAAAAAGTTGCGGAATTACAGGCGCAAAAGGAAAACCTGGAAAAAGAATTGGGGCTTACCACCAAGGAAAAAATAAAAAGAGCTTTGGTGAAATATGGCATTCCACTTGCATTTGCAGTCGCCATTTCCTCCGTAGTAGGTGTGATCCTTAGCTCCCTTAAGGCTACGAGCGCAGGCGTAAAGGCAGTAGGTAAAGGGCTGACGGACTTGGGTAAAAAGATGGCAGCCTCTTTACCTGGGCTGCTCGGCAGTGTCCTCTCTTTGGTACTTAGAACCGGCGGAGAACTGTTAAAGTTCGTGGGGAATAACATTTGGATCCTCGTAGTAGCTATTGGGGTGGTACTCCTGAAGAAGATGAAGGTGTAGGCTTGTCCTTATGTATTACTGGAGGCTTATCATCGTCGGGTGTCCGAGGCATCCTCGACTGGGGATAAGTAAAGATAGTATTCGCGCCACCTTGATAATTTGGTGCCAAAGGTATGGCAGTCATAGTAGAAATGGTCTTATGATTCCAAGCAGCATCCGCCGTCGGGGGTGCAAACTTTTTCATGTTGGCATTTATCCGAAGGTTGCCAACATCGCTGGGAAGGATCTGTAACTTCGCATATTGGCAATTGGCTATCATATGAAAAGTTACCGGTATAATGTCTTCTGCGCTTGTCGCTCCGTGATCAAACGAGAAATGAACTGGGTTCCTAGTATTAGTAGTCGTTCTGTAAGGCAGCAATGGATGGTCGTTCTCATCGACGATCCTAAACCCGGCATTACAACTCCATCCTAACGAGGTGCTTATAGTGCATATGACCAATCCCAGGCCTCCGACCTCCACCCACAGCCCGGTGTCATACCATTGCTGTTGTAAGTAATCCTTTTCCTCTGAGTAATGGAGGAATGAATCTTCCTTTACATGTGGATTCATAGTATATTAGAAAATCGTAAACAATTTTCCCTAGAGGCTGATTACCATCAAAGTGCTAATGGTCGCATGATTATAATCATTATCTCTTTGATCCTCTATGCTATTTACGCAAACACTTCCAGTGTCATCCACGCGTATTTGCAGCTTTACTTTTCCGTGGCAATCGGCGACCATATGAAAAGTCCAAACCGATAGGTTTTCAACGCTTTGGGTGTTGGGCTCTACGGAGAAATGTACGGGCTCCCTGTTGTTCGTTTTCGCACGCATAGGCTGCAGTATGCCATTCTCATCCAGGAACCTGAAGCCGATGTTGGCGTGGCTGCTCGTGCCAATACAAATGCTGCAGAGGATTAACTTCTTTCCCGAGTAGTTCAAGTCCACAGACATCCCAGCGACATCAACCCAAGATGCTTGGGAGTATTTTTTCTCGCCTTGGTAAGTCGTATAGACACAATCTACTCCAGCTACATAGGGGTTGTTCATCGCCATATATAATAACTCAGACCAATGCTTGCGGCTGTTAAGCCGGCTTTTAGTAAGTTATGGTCATATTCCTCAGGTATCGTGGGCCGTATCTTCTTTTTTACAGTTTTTGATGGTACGGGCGGCTTTTCTGCGTGCTCCTTTTTTGACTTCTCCACGAAATGGGGGATGTTCCTAAGAGTGTCAGAGTTCACGTCATTCACTCCAAACTTCATGTCTTTGGTTGCTCGCTGTAGTTTGTTGTTGTAACCCACAACAGAACTGGCGTTGATGACTAAATTACTTGGCATTAACCAACAACCGGGTGACAAGGCATAATCCAGTCGCACCTTAGATTGCTGCACCGCAAGTTGATACCTTTGAACTGACTTAGATATCTCATTCTCAATAACGGCACTTTCAAAGAGAACAAGGAATACTTGTTGTGTTTCCTGTGAAGCACCACTGGCATCTACGATGGGGCTGCGAGTGCTAACCTGGGCTCCTAGGACGCAGTAGACAAAGGCTTCGATGCTTCGATTAATCCTTGCTAGATTCTTTAACCCAATACCCTTTGCTGCAAAGAATGGCGCCCAAGGATACTTCTCTTTGCTTTCTATGAAATAAATTAAGTTTCCTTTTGTTCCGCTGCCTCCTAAGTCTGAGAATTCGAAGGAGCTGGGATATCCCATGCCTGGACTTTCTATGCTGGCTCCGACATACGAAGCATAAGTGTAAGTCTCTCCTAGACCGTGGGCAGCACCTTCATGGTTACGAAAGTCAGGGTTAGTAAGCTTAAACTCATTTCTTAATCGCTCCCATGCAACTTTGTCATATTTATTATCCTTTGGGTTAAAGACAGTGTCACCCGGTAAAGGCGCGCCTAGCTCATACAATATTCTTCGAATAGTAAAAGCAACATGAAACCTCAGGAAAGGAATATGAAGCATGTCCGCGGCTATACCACATCCTTTAGTAGCAGCCCAGACAGCAAAGTTTAACTGCTGCGGCCAATATCGCATGCTGGGGCCTGATAACCATTCTCTGGATTCTTTTCCCGACGTGTGCTTCATCCGAGTCTCTCTGAAGATGTCTCTTACTTTTGTCTTAAAAGTCGTAGGACCCACGGGAATTTCTAAGGACGTAACCATCTTAGCAAAGTCATCCGCTCCGCCTTTGTTATCGTAAAATGGGTAATCCTCTGTTGCCGGTAATAGATTCTTTGGGAAGTTAGGCTTAGGTTTCTGCTGCACAGGCGTTGGTTTTACCTCAACAGGCTTAGACTTAATGACGTCTGTATGCCGGGGTAAATGTCCCATATGATTCCCAAATGCGTCGTGGGGATAACGCCTTGACCTGCGGTATGAGCTTCCCATATCGTTTCCAAAAGCGTCGTACATTAGTATATATAATGGATGTTATACCATCAGCACCTCAGTTGTATCCAGATGTTCCTAACGAATTAAACGCTGAAAACTTCCGCTTAAATAAAGCAAATTTAATTTTGGCTTACTTGGAAGGGCAGGCAAAACATTACGAAAACGTCAGAAAGAAATACGTCAGAGCCCGAAGTACGCTACATAAAATTGCGATAACTACAGGATCCATGTCCGTAGCATTAACGGGCACTGGCGTTGCTACTTCACTTACAGGGCCGGGAATAGTCGTTGGAGTTCCTTTGGCTGGCGTTGGGGCAGCTTGTGGTATCATTTCGGCTGTTGCTACGGGTATTATGAAACAGTTGTCAAGCAAAATATCCAAGCATGACACGACAATAGCTCTGTCAAGGGCTAAAGTAAATACGATCACTGACCTTGTCTCAAAGGCTTTGCGTGACCGTAAAATAGACGATGTAGAATTCTCGCTTATCTTAGCCGAAGAGGAAAAATACGAGAAATTGAAGATGGACATCAGAAATAAAAAAACAGTCGTCAAAGATTTAACCGAGGAAACACGCAAAAAGATCTACCAAGAAGCAAAGGAAGAGCTTCAAAGAAAACTCGCTTAGACATCAGTTTTGAAAAGAGCGTGACAGGATTCTATTTACATATCGAACGACAGTACGCGTAATCTTATGCCATAAGATTTATGCTAATTTCTCATCTTATGGCATAAGATCCACTATCTTCTCGGAATCCATCCTAACAGGGGGTGGTTGGGGTCTATTTTGTAAAATATTTCGTAAATTACGTCGGGATAATAAGGAATATCCTTATTCAAACGACAAAACATCCACTCGGCTCTGCTCATATCAGAAACTTCGGGAATAGAATTACCGGTAATTTCAGACAAAAGATAGGGAATAGCTTTGTAATATTTTCCTAGTCTTAATTTTTTCAGCGTTTTCCGCAGACTTTGCGGGGTTGGCTCTTCTAAATGACCTATGATTCTTTCCATTACTTCGTCGTCTAAATATACCGGCCGATGACCTTGGATATGACTCATCCAGTCTCGGAAGTATTTTATTCTTTTGTATGGGGTCTTCTTACGACCTCCGTTAGAATAATATTGTTCCCTGGTAGCACAAGGCACGGCATTACGAATATTCTTACCACACTCGTAACACTGTGCTGACGTGTCATCTTCTATTCGCATCTTCTTACCACAGCAAATATACTTATTTGGCTTAGTAGGTACAAACTTAGGTTCCAAGCACTTTACACAGAAGTCGTAAACAAACTCTTTACATTCTTCGCACTCCATATATAGACTAACATATTATAGACTTAAAACAGGGAATGCGGGTAATAACGGTAAAAATCGGAGAATTCACTTTAGGCGGGTAATCCTCCGGTTGTCACTGCGCTAGAACCCCCATTCCCTATACTACTCAGGTAAGTATGTGTCAATTTGTATTTCCTGAAAAACAAGATCACCAAAATATAATAAAATAAGCAATCTCAAAAGGTACACAAGGTTTATTAATTGATTATCATATAATGATGTTTACTTCTTCTTTACTTTGATCATCAATTTAGGTGTTCCTCCATGTGCTTCCATGCACAATCTACTTTCCCTTCATGATAAACAGCAAACATTTTTTAATACTGTAACGAGGTAAGTCAACCCCTTTCCTGATCCACACCCTACCATGATCTGTGGTAACACACCACACCCTACCATGATCTGTGGTAACCCACCACACCCTAACATGATCTGTTATAGCACACCACACCCTACCATGATCTGTGGTAATCCACCACACCCTACCATGATCTGTGGTAACCCACCACACCCTAACATGATCTGTTATAGCACACCACACCCTACCATGATCTGTGGTAACCCACCACACCCTACCATGATCTGTGGCAACCCACCACACCCTACCATGATCTGTGGTAACCCACCACACCCTAACATGATCTGTTATAGCACACCACACCCTACCATGATCTGTGGTAACCCACCACACCCTACCATGATCTGTGGTAACCCACCACACCCTACCATGATCTGTGGTAACACACCACACCCTACCATGATCTGTGGTAACCCACTACACCCTACCATGATCTGTGGTAACCCACCACACCCTAACATGATCTGTTATAGCACACCACACCCTACCATGATCTGTGGTAACCCACCACACCCTACCATGATCTGTGGCAACCCACCACACCCTACCATGATCTGTGGTAACCCACCACACCCTAACATGATCTGTTATAGCACACCACACCCTACCATGATCTGTGGTAACCCACCACACCCTACCATGATCTGTGGTAACACACCACACCCTACCATGATCTGTGGTAACCCACCACACCCTAGCATGATCTGATCTTAAAGTATATAAGAATTTTTACTTTGAATACAGAGGCGTTGTTCATTTGCAAAGGATTGCAGAGACCAGAGGATGCACAAAATGTTGTATTGGTAAGGTCATCTTGAATCATCTCTACTCTTGATAAGAGTTTTAAGTAAAATGATGAATTATTGTGAGAAACATTATTCTCGTTTTATGACGTAGTACTTTATAGCCAGTGGCCGACCCTATTTGCAAATGCCAATGAGTCCAGGAATCCAACCTTGTTGCATTGGTAAGAGGTGGTTGCTCTCACTGCTATACCACCCTTGCTTCCCTAAGTGACCTTCATGAGCATCACAAATAAATAAACAAATAAACAAGGGTAAGATTGAATACTTTGGCTGGTTCATTCTGTTAGGGGTCGTTAATTTTTTTACAGGCATAAGGGGGGGGGGGGGGGGCGCATTCATGTTAAAACTGCTAACTTTTGGCTCACATCTAAATACATAAAATAGGCCTCCATATAACTTGTTATAATTACATGGACAATATTTAAATTGCACGTTCATTGTTTTTGCACTCAAAGTAATTATTGTATTGTTCCCATAGTTAATAACCCCTATAACAATCAACTGTATCTGTGTGTTGCTTTACCAAATGGCATCTTGCTAATGCAGTGGTATGAACCTTTGGGAAAATTCATGAAAGTCAATGTAAGTAATGATGTTGGTACATTATATATTTGATACATTACATTACACATCGGTATGTGATATGTTGAGCATTTGCTTCAGAAAGAATAAAAAACGGGACTTAACTTCATATCTAATTGGTCATTTTAAAAACGAGCAAGAGACTGGGGGAGTTTTGAATCTTTAGTTTAATTAGTGAAAGAGTTTTGTCATGTGATAAAGCAATCTCAATATTAGTCTGTGATATTTGAACGTGTTTCATTAAAAAAGAACCAGAGTTACAAGCCTTAGGGTTGCCAAAAGTGTAAAAATTTACAAATAATGTATAGTTCCGGGGGACAAAATATTTTTTAATGGAAAAGGCTGTTTATTGTACAAGAGAAAAAATATGGGTTTCAGCTAAGAAGCAATTTTCGCTGTATTCTTTTAACTGCAGATGTACGAGGTTCGTCTGCCTGTGCCTCTCACATTGTTTGAGACACTGGTCATGCCAGGTATGGATTACCCCCTCATTGTAGTAGGAATACAGGAAAAGTAAGTGATTGCATACACCTAAATCCAAAATGGTGCACGGCTAGTTGAAAACGAGGCATCCAGTGCCAAATTTACAAATTTACTGCATTTTCTTATAGATTGATGCTGCAATGCCTCGTTTTCATGTAACACAATCGGCCGTGCGCCATTTTGGATTTAGGTGTATATTCAATATCTTTGTACATCATACAGTCCTGTAGGTATATGTGTTCTTTATATTCATGTTCATATGTTTTTTTGGTTTAACAGGTCAGAACGGGCATTAAATTTTGATCTTGTAAATCTTAACTCGACATCCAACTGGTATACAGAACACAAAGATGGTAAGAAATAACAATTTGTTGGAAGAATGATAGCATCCATGCTTTCACGGGTAGAAATACCTAATTTCCTTTGTTTAACCCGAGCCACATCTAGTCATCAATCTTTATTTGACGGTTAAGGTGCAGAATATACAATGAGACATCGCCAGCAACGTTGCATGAAATGGGCTTTTTTTGGGGGGGGGGGGGGGGTGTCACATGTTGCAAGCGACGTCACAAGTAGCGTCGCATGTGACATGGCACCGTGTATCCGCACTATTAGTTTCTCTGTAATCAGTTGAACAAAGTACAAAGGAAACATTTTATTAGCTGTCCTTCCCTACTCCTCTCTGTAACTAGCACATGGTATTGATTCTTATTCAGTAATCAGCTTTGAATTTACAACTAATAACATATATATTCTAAAGTGTAACCGGGAAAGCCACGGAATATTTGTATTTTTAGATCCTTATTTGTGATATAGATGTATTTGTTGTTTTATTCCTTTCAGGCAAAAAGCTATCAGTAGACCATTTTGATCAGCTAGAAAAAGAAACCATTCTCATTTGCGCTGACAGTAAGTATAATTAGTAGTTAAAAAGGGTTGTTAATGCTTTGGGTTTTATGTGCAGCATGTAACCTTGATCTTTTTACAGACATCATCAGGTTTGTCAATTTGGAAGGAAGACCAAAGCAGACGAAACGTGGTGTTTCTGAAATTCGTTTTGATGTGAAACCAGAATCTGTCGGTATGAATTACTTTTTGTGTTACGACTTTTATTTTCGTTTGTTTTATGTTTATATTGATTATTTTATGGTCCCTTATACCCTTGGTGATTTCATGGTCCCTTGTACCCTTGGTGATTTCATGGTCCCTTGAACCCTTGGTGATTTCATGGTCCCTTGTACCCTTGTTGATTTTATGGTCCCTTGTACCCTTGATGATTTCATGGTCCCTTGTACCCTTGATGATTTCATGGTCCCTTGTACCCTTGATGATTTCACGGACCCTTATGTTTTTTATTTCAGTTTGTTTACAGGGTAGCGTACTCGGATTTCATGAACATGGCCTTCAAGGTAGAAGTCTTCTTACTGGTCAGGTACGAATCTTAGTCTTCTCTTGCAGAGGTTAATTGATACAAGAAACGTATCGCTGTATATGATTATAAAATGTTGAGACAAATATAGGCAGTGTCTAGAAGAAAATAGGTTAATGGATCTTGTAAGAATAATCTTCTATTTGATTTGATTAGGTGAGCGTTGAGATGAATGACCAAAAAAGAACATTTCGACTGCTTGGTGCAGACAGCATAGCTGTGGTGGAAAGTAAGCCTACTCACGACCCACAAGGACCATGTAATCTTTACATCTTAGCAAGCGCTCCCAAAACGAAGTGAGGTTCACAAAAATACCTATGGTGGCAACATGTGCTCATCACGTTGTTGATCTGCGGGATCTTGTATAC
Source organism: Actinia equina (assembly GCA_011057435.1). Classification (NCBI taxonomy): domain Eukaryota; kingdom Metazoa; phylum Cnidaria; class Anthozoa; order Actiniaria; family Actiniidae; genus Actinia; species Actinia equina. Next base: position 23,277 of record WHPX01000254.1, read on the forward strand.
AGCAGACTTTGTTGTACATTATCAGAAACATAATTTGTAAAAGCAAATATCAATGCACATGGTATATTTTAATAACTGCCTGGTTTGTTACCTGGGCCATTCTTAACCACGTCACACACAGCACGCACTTGCGACACCGGCCAGTCCGCCAATATATAGAGGTCATTTTGCACCATCACATAACGGCAGCCATGTTAGATGGCAGGAACAATACAATCGTTTTACATAAGAAAGAATTCAATTCCTTAAAGTAAAAGGGTTCTATTGTTCTGCCATCCAACTACATGCCGCGCAAGCTGTATTATGGGCTTGGGCACGTGATGCTGCAAAACTTCTATAGGATCATAAAGAGCATAGATTTGTGAATAAGGTCTAAACTTTATAAGCACATGTAAAATTTCCTGTTGTCAATTACATCACTGGCGCTGATTGTTTATCTTGACGCCAAGAAATAGGCTGCCATGGACGCCACAAAAAACTCTCAGTAGCTCATCGTCCAATAGGTCCTTTGCAGTTAACGGTCATGTGTCTACTGGTGAGCAAATTTTGTAATTTTATTTTAAATTGTTGATTCTTTTTAGCTACTTGTAAAGAACTGAATGAAACGTTGTGTAACCAGTGAGTTACGAAATGCAGTTTTCTTGCGATCTCTCGAAACAGGTTGTAACCCTAACCCTAAGCACCTGATACTGAGCTGCAAAGGGCCTATTTTATTGTAATACAAAAAGAGAAAACGAATCGTTTTGAACTGGAAGGATTTTCCCTAGAAATGAAATTTGAAGTTTTAGCAAAAAACAAGATAATATTTTTGATGACCTGTAAAATTTCAGCTAAACTGTTATTAAATAAAGTGATTGGAGTAAACAAAGGTTTAAACTATTTCTTGGTTTGCAATCATTGCCAAAAGACTTGATGGAATTAGAAGAAGTAACAAAAGAATCCACTAAAAATGTTAAATGTTTTGTCAAATTGTTTCAGTATGTTAGCTATGACGTCATGTACGAACGAAGGTACTACTGATTACGTTTATCTGAGAGAAAATTTCTTCAATATTTGACGCTAGTTTTTTTAAATTACTTACTTTGTTTATAGAGGATAACACTTGACAGGAATTCAACTGATAAGCTCGCGGTCCTCTTTTATATTAACAAATGAAGTTCTAACTCGTTCCGTTCGTTCGTTCGTTCGTTCGTTCGTTCGTTCGTTCGTTCGTTCGTTCGTTCGTTCGTTCGTTCGTTCGTTCGTTCGTTCGTTCGTTCGTTCGTTCGTTCGTTCGTTCGTTCGTTCGTTCGTTCGTTCGTTCGTTCGTTCGTTCGTTCGTTCGTTCGTTCGTTCGTTCGTTCGTTCGTTCGTTCGTTCGTTCGTTCGTTCGTTCGTTCGTTCGTTCGTTCGTTCGTTCGTTCGTTCGTTCGTTCGTTCGTTCGTTCGTTCGTTCGTTCGTTCGTTCGTTCGTTCGTTCGTTCGTTCGTTCGTTCGTTCGTTCGTTCGTTCGTTCGTTCGTTCGTTCGTTCGTTCGTTCGTTCGTTCGTTCGTTCGTTCGTTCGTTCGTTCGTTCGTTCGTTCGTTCGTTCGTTCGTTCGTTCGTTCGTTCGTTCGTTCGTTCGTTCGTTCGTTCGTTCGTTCGTTCGTTCGTTCGTTCGTTCGTTCGTTCGTTCGTTCGTTCGTTCGTTCGTTCGTTCGTTCGTTCGTTCGTTCGTTCGTTCGTTCGCTCGCTCGCTCGCTCGCTCGCTCGCTCGCTCGCTCTGCGCTCATAACGAGTTAATGAGTTCCTTTAAGTGGGTTTTCTTTTTTTTATTTAACTTTATGTTCTTATAATTGGTCGTGTATATTGTTACTAAGAAGTTTCTAAATGACTATTTAAAATAAAGTTCATTTTTCGAAAAAAAAAAAACCCTACATATATGACATTCAGCTTTCATTGTAAGTGTGATAGCGGGATTCCATTATTTTCCTTACTGATCATTTATTTATTCTTTTTTAAATATTTGGCATGTAATAATGCATAGTGGAAATAGTTAATGCAGGATAGGTATTGTAAAAATAAACCTTTGTCTATTTGATTATGAAGGAACTAGGTGACACGACATCGAGGCAAGCAGTAATCGGCCAATCATTGTCAAGGTTGACGTCACGGAATGCAAAACTTGTGCCATCTGCCTTTGGTGTCTACTGATTGTTGGATGCTTATTTCTTTAGGATTTTCCAACCATATATTTATTGGTTCAAAGATTTATTTTGTTGTATTCGATCTGCGGCGATATTTTCTTCCCATGGCATGAACATTTTTTACAAATTCATCAAATGGCGCGGCAAATCGCCGTAAGGGACCAAGACGTCGAACTTGATAGTCTCTCTGGTGGTGATCAGGCTTCTACTGTATCTTCAACTCCTTCTGATATCCAGGTTAGTTTTTGGGGGCCTTCTTACTAACCTTTATGCCCATATACTTCGCCGAATTAAGTGTTTTTTGCCTTAGAGAATGATAAGTGGTTCTTATTTTGGTTGTAATTTTGGCTGTGAATTCGAAAGTTCAGTAACATCGTTTTTTCGTCGTTGTTCAGAGATGGCATCAGTACAACGAACGCTCTGGTCGAGTTGGTGGTTCGGATGGTTTTAAGGTACGCATACAGCGATTTATTCATGTTAAATATAATACAGAATATATCCTTAAGATAAATTAAAGCGACTGACTCTTTTTGGGTACGTACAAGTTGGTTTTATGTGCTCAAGTCCAGTAGTTCGCAAGAGCTTGCATATTTTAATGTGTGTGTACATCCTCCTCAGACACAGTTCAGGTCGAAATAGTCAGATTTTAAAACGTTTTTGCATAATCATTTTCGTTTTGGTGGTTTGACCCAAAACTAAGATGGTACCTTGGAACGTTTCGTTCGTTATTATGCGTATTTTACTATAAAAAATGGGTCCTATTTGAAAGCTTTTCTCGCAACTTGATCATTTGGTGTCATGAATCGAAGTGTTTATATGCTATTAAACGGCCTGCCTTGATCTGTGCTTGGGAACGATGCGTTATGAGTTTATTTTTTTTAGCATATAAGCAGTAGGGAGCTGAAAGAAGAATTATAATGCTTTGTAAATCGACTTTTAAATCGCCTCAAATCGACTCTCGTTAGCTTTCGGACACTTTGTTTTGTTAAGAGTCAAAGCGGTGATACGATTCGAGGAAAGTGTAAAAGACCATTTTGTTGCTCACAAATTTCACATAAACTCATTTGATATAACTAAGAGAAATATAGACGTAATTATACATACTAAGAGTTTTCACCGTTCTGTTTCTTGGAAAGAAAAATAAAGCCTTTTTTTATACTGGAATGTTTTGTTTAGCTGGAATCATTTTAGTTTTTTTGCTGGAATTTTCCTCGTTTTTCCTCCAATTCTTTAAGCGCAAATGAATAAGCTCTCTCTCTCTCGTTGTTTATCATTGACTTCATCTCCCAGGCGAAATGACAAATTCTCTATTTCTTGTATGCAATTTGGCTTTTTCCTTTTATATACACATTTATAGTGTTGGAGAGAGCTTTGAGCTATAACACGACTTCAAATATCCAACACTTCAAGTTTCAATGGAGGATTTCTGCTAGCAACTTTTGAAAAAACTCGTCAGAATTGTAATATTTATATATGAATGATTGGTTTTGTTGTATATTTTTGTTGTTTTGTTTAGTGTTCTATATATTTTCCCCATAGCTGCCAAGGAATAGAACGTTTGCATTTTATGATAATTATTTTATTTGTGGTACTGTTTATAGTATTCTGCAGTTGAGTTGGCACTCTTTATAGGTTACCAAATTCGCGACTCAGAAGAAAAATGATCATTATATGAATTATGAATATTTTTGAATGCACGAAAGCTTAATAATTATAGGTGTACATACATAGGTGTACATTTTATTTAAAGGAAGTAGTCTACGCTTTGAAAATTTCATGAGTTTATATATTAATGGATGTATACTGTTAAATTTCTTTTTGCAACTAGCATCGAACTTTATTCTCCTGCATTTGCCGATTCACGATTCTAAAAAAAAAATTTTTCTTGTGAAACGAGCAATGTAATTTGCAACAAAAATTCTTAACTTAACTCACCAGTTGTGCACATTATATAACAAGACTGGATACTAGCTAAAGCATTAATATTATTTACGGCTAATTGATTTTAATAAGGATGTTCATTTTCATTTTAACTAGCGAGAATGTCAGTGCAAAACCATTCATAAGGTATTCTAATTTATTTTATGCTTTTTCCTGATATTACGACTACTGATGACATTGAACAAATAGTATTGTGGCTTTTTATAGGATATTAAAGAATAGTAGTTGTACTGTATACATTAATTATTTTTCAATCCAGTATCCTGAAAATTGGTGTTCTGATTGGCTGTGGGAGTATGTGTTTTTTTTCTATCCCTCACTACTGTTCAGTGTCCTGGGATATAGGATTTGAGATATTGGCTGGTCCAAATTAGTTTTAGCTTGGCCATACTTTACCTGGCTCCAGGTTACTGGTCACAATGACCCACAAGACAGATTTTCACAAGACATTGACAACACCCAATTATGGTTGGACATTGTTCAATGACTGGCAGGGCTTAAAATAATGGCCAGACCTGGTACAATGTCCGGCCAGAGCTGGGACCAGTAAATTTGGCCAGTAATGTTGAGTTAGAAATAGGGTATAACTAAGCTAAAACTTATTTGGCTTGTGATAATGACCTACAACTGATTGGCCCTTATTTTAAGCCCTGGACTAGCCGTTTTTCTCAGCCCTGAGATACTGGATTGCTAAACAACAAATTTTTATAAAACCAAGTGGAAAGGAAATAGAAAAAAAAAAGTTATTTACCATCCCAAAGCCAGTCCAGATAGTCAAAAACAAACCCTGCCCTTGTTTTAAGTATTTTATATTCTCCTTTCATTGTCTTTCATAAAAGAATTTGTGTGTCATAATTTATTAATTATGTTAATGAATCATTAATTATTACCTATATATCTATTTGGTGCACCAGCTTGTAATTTAATTTTACTGCAATAGGCTTGAAGCACAGCTTGGAGCTCAAGCATAGTTTTACTGCTATCTGGGGCTAGTCACACCTTTGGTTGTAGTATGATAAACAATAATTATTGAATTTGGTTTTTGCATGATATCCTATGTTTTGACTGGTTGACTAAAATGTGAGCTAGTGCACATAAATAACATCTTGATCACTGTTCCTGTAATGAAGAAAACTCCTGTTTCACTATCAGTAACAGTACCACTTAGTCATGCAAACATTGTGGTGGTCCAGTGTTTTGTAGGAAAGCAAATGGTGCATCTTGACAAATGATAAATAAAAGCAACCATTGAACTTGTCTTTTGTATTATAGCTTGTAGCTGATTGCATAAACCGCTATATTATGTATGATTTTGCTCAGATTTTACAGTATAAACACTGGCCCAATCACTGAAGTAAAACACCAATATCTGAACCACAGAAATGGATGAAATCTCTCAAAAAAATTTCCCAACCTGTAGGAAATATATCCAGGATAAATAAACATCGATAGGCCTTTCTTTAACGTTTACATTTGTTTACATTGACTTACCACTATTGATACTATTGATACAAAGATGAGAGTATATAGACCGTGTGGCACTAACTTACACTATTGATACAGTTATATTGAATCTACTGGCTTTGAAAAAGACATGGGTCCAATGACATGGGTGAAATGCATGCAGCATATTCTTTTTTGACACAATGCTATATGTCAGGTCTGTTTTTCATTACAGTTAACTCATTTGCCAAGTTTCTTAAGGATACACTCTAAGTAATTTCATTTGATCACATTATAAGCATGAAGTTTTTGAAATGCCTTTGTTTTGTGTTTCTTCAGCCTAGATGGAAGCAGTTTCTTTCATCAAAAAGTAAACAAAACAACATTTATATGTTAATCTTAGTCACATGGTTGATCAAAAGTTGTTGTCATTCATGATAACTACATCAGTGTCAAGTGAACATTCAGACATAAAAATATTGAGAAATTATGTTGAAACCTTCTTGGATTAAAAAGACTCATTTGATGAACAAAGATGTTCAAGTCAAATCTGCTGTGGTAGGATAACATTAATATATTATATTTATGATCATTTCATGTGTTTGTATCACGTGTATAGATTTTAATTCAGTTTGAGCAACAAATTAAGTATTTTATAATTTGCTCCTAAAATTTGCTTATTGTGTATGTGATTGAGTATTAAATTTAAAATAGTTGATTTCACTATTGCAATTTGTTGGTAATGACATTGGTTTGGGAGTTCTATAATGCAGCATGATTTGAACTAACAAAACAGATTTGATAAATGCAAACATAAAATTTGGAAATTGCTTCAGATAATCAAGAATTGAAAGGTCAACGAAAGTTTATTAATATCGATTCTGTTATCTGTTAACACTGTAAACTGGTGTATTTATGCTAAGAAACATATTTTACTTTAATTTTTGGAATCCTCACTGTACAGTTTTGCTTGATTTGATAAAATAAATGAAAGCTAGAGTATTTTCAAAGTATACAAAAACGTTGTATTTTAGATATTCTTAATACTTTTTTGTTTTTCCTTGCCCATTTTTTAAAGTAAATGAATATTTACGTTTTTAATCAGACCTTTTTGGCATTTAAAAGAAGCCAAAATAATTCTGGTAACAAGTTCAAGATAATTCTGTAGTTTTGCACTGTGCATCTGCTTACTGCACGTAACATAAGATGGCGGGGAAATATTCAGACTCCAAAATTAATATTGAAAAGATATGATTTAGCAAAATTGTGATACGTAGAGTCATGATTTAGTGGTAATCTTGGAACTCGTCATAGTCTTCACTTGGCCATCATAAATTCTGTCCTTTAGTAAGGTGTGATATAAAGTAAAAGAGCACAGTGACCTATCTTTTTTATTTTCAATTTGAACAACAAAACTGTTTTAAGAAAACTCTGTGTTCAGATTAAGAGATACATGTATAATTTTCAAAAACATGCTGCAACTGTTTCCTGGCTGAAATTACTGTATATATATATATATATATATATTCTGTATATAAGTATGATATCAGGGTAATATTATATTGCTCTACCTGCAAGTTTTTAAATCGGACTATTGGTTAATTATTATTATGATGAAGATAATAATGTGAATATGTTAACTATGATATTACCTCCCTGGTATTTGAATACACCTTTTGTTTGATTTTCATGTTTTGAATATTGCATCGTACACCACCAAAAATACCAAAGTTTTAAGTCATTGAAGACTGAAACAGAGTAATTATGATGACATAAGCAATAATCGTGCAAAATTCCATAAATAATCTACTCAAATCTGCTCAGTTTTATTTTTACTGCATAACCTTCAAATGTTCCATACAGTATAGAGTGCTACTGTTATTGATACAGGGTTAGGTTTGGGTTATACATTTAGATATGTATGATCTTGTTTTATACCACATGTCAATAAAGTTATTGTCCAGCCTATCCTTCACCAGTATTACTAACTTGTATACTATTTGGGATCTAGCCATTATCAGCAGCCAGCACATTGTTTGTCATTCTTAATATATTCACTTGATTATTATACATATATTGAGTGACATTAATATTATTTGATCATTTCCTAGAATGTTCTAGAATTGCTGTTTTTCCAGCTAAACTAGCTTTAAATTGGGGCATTATTTATGTCTTTGTCTTTGGGTATGGCTTTATGTATATATCATATATGCAGATCACACTTAATGTTGCTAGAGCATTAGAACTTTACTTTTTGGTTGTTAGGGACAACCAGAAACTTAATTTTATGCTTAAGTAGCAATTTACTCAAAATTGTAGTTTTCTTTGGGTTTCTTTCTTTCATGTATAAAAGAAAATGATATTTTGCTAAAAGAATGTTGTGTACTTCACGTATATATATTCCAAAAAAATTCACATGTTAATATTCTTGTGGGAAATGTGTATTTTCAGTGTTGTTATTTTGTAAGCATATTTAGAATATCACAGGCCCATAGTTACAGGTATTAACAGGTACCCACAGCAACTGATATTCTGCTAATTGTTATTATTTGTTCTTGTCAGTTTTCTTTATGATTTTTTGGTCTATTCTACATTCTGACATTTTCAAGCAAGGAATGCAATTTCTTTCCTTTAAAACACAAATAATTGATGAATTTGTTTGGATTGTTAGTTGGTCATTATTTTATCATGAAATAAATTATTCCATGGACTGTGTAGAGCTGCATGAAATATGAATTTTCTGTAAACCTCTCTAGCTGTCTGTGTATATAAAGAAACATTAAGGCTACTTACAATATTACTATTTAAATTTATAGTTATAATTTTGCTTTTCTTACTTGTTCTAATAATATAAAAGGAGTGGCTTGTTTTGGTTGGTGAATTTCATGAATTTTTAATTAAATTAATATGCACAATATTTATGTAATTCTGATAGCAACAGGTAAATTTAGTGTAACATCTTACAGATATACCCTTTAGCAAGAAATTAAAATATGCCTTAATGGTATTAACAAAAAATGATACATTTTAAAGATAATATTTTTGAATGCATAGACAGAGATTTTGCAATAATTCTAGTGTTGTATTTGCTGGTAGATAAAGTCATTGCAGTTGGCATAATGCCCAAACAAGCAGGTAACCTGCTACACATTGTGGATTATCTCAAATCTATGCTGCCTGTATTTGCATTTTGCTTTTGATACTGTTGCAACACATTTGAAAAGGAATTTTTTCAAGTTTCTAACTTTTACCTTTCATTTGGTTACTGATTTGCAAGACTTCTACATTAGCAACAATGGTAAGTTGTATGTGGATATAAGTACAACGGCTGGTTAAAAAAGTGAGCTAGGGCATATTAACACTAAAAATTTAAATGAGATGCTTTTCAAATCATTCTAAAATACTACAGTGTAGTGAATTTCTATATCACTACAGAATTCTTTCTGGGTGAGGTGTATTCATTATGATAGCCAGTTCTTGTCATTAAAATATTCAATGGTTGGTTGAATTCTAGAGTAGAATGTAGAATACTCTTATCTTGGGTTTTTGTTCCTGAAACGTTTTATAATTAGATTTTCATATATCACTATATGGTTTATTAGTAGTCTATAGCAATTACATTATGGTTAGGGTTTAATAGTTTGTCCGATAGTTTGTTAGCACAATTAAGAAAGATAAATTGCTGTTAAATTTGTCTAAATCTAGCCATTTTAATAATAGGAAAGAAAAACCATCTTAGCATCAAAACCTTCAAGCCAGAAAACTAAGAGCAGTTAACCATTATAGTAGACCAAGTATCCAGTTATATTTTTGATGGTGTGAGTGGTGTAATGTACCTTGTGAAAGACTGTTTTATAGTACATGACTAGTAAAGACTACTATAATAAGGCTATTATGGAAAAGAGAATGGAAAAGAAAAAAGGTTGTCTTTTGGCAGTTTCTATAGTTTTATTTATAGTTCATATTTCTGACAGCTGAAGTTAACATACACTGTAATGATCTTGTTTTGGACATTATAACTATTTGAATCTTTCAATCGCAAGATTTTGAACTTGAACTAGAATAGGACTTCAAGAAGAAGAAAATAGTGGAAGGAAGCAGTTCATTAATAATTGATTATGCAATATTGATTTACATTTTACATTACTTTACTAGTCTAGTAGATATGGCTAACAGAAAATCATTATTTTTTGATCAAAATATTCACATGACCTGATTAGAAGTTAACTTAATATTATTTATAAAAATCCTATTACACCAGTCTTATTGAAAAAGCAGTAATAAACTCGTGAGTTATTTCCACACTCACACCATACTGTAACCTATACAGTACACATACTACTGTATTTTTAGGGGTATTCAGTTCACTTCCTGTGTCTGCAGATCACTTCCTGTGTATCTACAGACTCACTGGGCTGGTCTAAGGTAGGGAATTGCTAACTTCATTTGAACCCTGAAACAACATCTGGGCTGATCAATAAGAGGAAAAAGCTAACTTGCAGATCAAATTGGAATATATGCTGTTTGGGATTGGAAAGGAATACAGTACTGTTACTAAAGTGAAAAACTACTTTAAGTAAGAGGCAAATGTAAGATGCCATATTTTCTCATCTTTGGTATAAATGAAACAACATTACCAAGGATGGTAAAATGTATGTCAACTTCTTTGTTCAATTCTTTACTGATCCATTTATGATAAAATAATTTTCTATGGAAATATTTGTTTAATAGCTGTGGATTTTGCTGTTGTTTACCCAGACAAATGTATTGCAAGTCTGAAATATGTACTTCCAAAAGTTGAATTAAAAGTCCAAAATGTTTTTTTAGCAAGAGTAGTAGGTAGTAATAGTGATGGTTGGTAATATTTCTGATTCTTATCGACTTATCATCTTTACCACAATTATGCTTATTGAATGAAATTAAGTCCTAAAGACAGGCTTTTCTTGAATATTTATTGAATTAAGCTAGCTTTCTTTGAATAAAACTTTCCTACTTGTATATTTAAATGCCTTTTTTTTTTTTTTTTTTTATTATCTTAGTCAAAATTGTCTTCAGAGCTCTAAATTATATTGCTAGTAAAGTATTATACGTACAGTAACTACAGTAGTAGAGTAGTGGTAGTGTGATATTAAGCATTTTAGGCTACCTACTTAACTGTAGGAAGTATGAAATGCTTGACTTTAAATTTTTTTGATTTTCTCAACAAAGGGGGAGACGTTATTTGCAAAAGTAAGTGGATTGATTTTCACATGTGTTTATTTCTAGAGGCTTACCTTTTACATACTGTATTCTTTAGCCTGTGTTGTTTAGTCTTCTTATTCCATCACACTTTTCCATTCAATTCTAGTTACGTAGATAACCCATGATATACAACATTTCTTTGTAAAGATACTGTTTCTTTTGTCTCAAGTGATATGAATAAAAAATTTATCAGTTCTGTCAAGCATGTCAAGTGAGATGGCGATGGCCAAGATAGGACTGTGATAGGCCAAACACCAACCAATTATAGTATTTCAAGTAATATAATTAATTAAGTGAGGTAAAGCTTTACCTCATTGACTGAATGATTTTAATACTTTGAATATTATGCCAGTTTTTGTTTCATTGTTGTCTCTAGAAATGGTATTGTAGAGTGATGGCATTTAACCCATGAAGTAAATTCTAATATTTAATTTTTTAACAAGAAATTAATCATGGAATCAGAGATTACTAAAGTACAGGTATTCGGCTAATATATATTTCACAGGTTAAGTGCCATCACCCTATGCAGGGGTGGATCCAGACTAGTGTCACTAGTTCCATGGAACTACTGTAGTCAAAGTTTTTGAAAAAAGAAGAAATTAATACTTTTTAAATAAATCATAAGCGAAATTCATACAAAAAAAATCTTTCGACATTTTTAATCCCACGAAAATGCCTGCACTTCTGGTCGTTCTTTCCGGAAACAAATATTCTTGAGACAAAATTTGTGTATTAGGGTTGGGGCCCACGGGAATGTATTGCTTTCAATTGTACTGTCATGGTTGTCACGGCATTGATATGATATGTGGCACTGGTCAAACGCTCATCCCATTGGCTGGCACCATTTAGCTTTGTTTTTTGGCACTATTCAAAGTCGCTTGCTATTGGCTACTTATGTGGTCGACATAGTGTGACCAAAGATTACAAGTATACACGTTATTTACAGGCAGATCAATTGCAAAGCATGGCTTGTATTACTCGTGGAGAACCAACCTTTCGAAAGGGGGATTATTCTCCATATGATTTCACAGTCATTATTAGCTACTTCCATTATACACAAGAAGTAAAAATTACACTATTGAAGATTTGGAATAGATGGATTTGAGAAGTGGCACTGGTCAGGAAAAATCCTAGATCCACCCCTGCTATCCTTCAGCCTAATGTAATATTTATCATTAAATTCTTTTAATAAAAACTATACTGAACTATGTAAATAATAGTAGTGGAGCTATTAAAACCTTGGCTACTTTGACTTGACTGACAATTAGATTTTCGAAGCCTGGTAACTGCAATTTGATAACATTATAATCCAAGTAGTATGGAAAATAGTTTTAATGTCTATGTTTTGTAAATGATAAAAGATAAGCCATATTTGTGGTTACCATCATGCTGACTTTGGTCAGTGCTGTCAGTGTTGGTTTTGGTTAAAAAGAAAAAATAGAGTTTTAATCGATTGTTGTAATGGAATTTAGCTGTTGGCCTTCTTTCAAGCCTTTCATGTGCAAGTCAGGCCAAGTGACCCACAAGTAATAATAATATTTTAGAGTTACAATATGGTATTTATATTAATAAGCCAAATCACATCTCGAGTAGTATATTCATAAGCTGCAAAGCATATGTAATACATAACACGTAGGAAGTATACTTAAAAGGTCACTTGCTAAAAGGTGTTAATAACTAGAAATGTACTCAAAGAATTCCAGTTTAAATGTGTTTTCATTTTAGGCTCTTAGTATTTTTCTATCTACATATTAGGATATATATTTAATAAATTATTTGTTGAACAATCAATTTAGTGTTTCCACAAATTGAACCACACATGGGAGAAGTGGGAGATAAATTCGATTGGAGGTTCGTGCTTCTCATATGCCCATATTTGGATTTTGGAGAAGCAATCAATTGTGATGTCATAGCTGGATTATTTTTAATATGATGAGCAAATCATGGTTTTATATGTAACTGCTTATTAGTGGATTATGGTGATATAGTTTTCAAGGTTTGATGGGGTTAACAAAGCTACTGTCAAACCATGATTTTAGTATCCTTATGATGGAAGATGCATATAGTTTTACTGAAGCATGGGACAACTGGGATGATAACTACTTAGAAGATCAGCTTTTAGTGAGTATTTAATGGGAACATACTACTTTCTCATTTGACTTTTTTCAGTTAGTAATTTACATGTTCATATACATGCAACTGTAAGTTGTCTATTTCTCTCTCTCTCTCTTCTGGTCACTATACGATATAAATAGGTCCGGGTTTCTCTTTATCAAAGACATTTTTCCTTGTATATAATGTAGATAGGGCTCAAAGTGATAATTTTTATTTAATGAATTTCATTACATTTTGCATGTACTATCTTATCATCTCATCTTAAACAATGTTTTTATACACTGACAAACACTAAAAGATTTTACTTATAAGACAAAGGTTAACTCAGAATCATCTGGGTTTTTTTAGATTTTCATTTTAGATCACACCTAGAGACTAATGAAATTGTTTTGAGATTGATTGAAATTGTCTTCAAATGAATGTACAGCTGGTATGTTTTGGTTGGCATAGAAAAGTTCAAAAACTGCAGTATATATGAATGTTCTGATCACAGAATCACCTATGTGCTAAAGTCATGAGATATCACTACACCAATGTGTTTAAGTTTAGTATTTTGGTTACATTTTAAGCAAAGCAATTGAAATCCGTACTGTTTTACCATTCATTTATATTAATATATAAAGTTAAAAATGTGAATATTTTGACATCAAATATTTCACATATGATAACCTCAATAACATTTCCGTATGCATATTATAGAAGCAGGTTTTTACTTTTTATCCTCAGCTTTAGGTTATTAATAATTAATGATAAAGAAAGTTTTATTGGCAAAGTGTTATTTGCATAAATGAAAAATTCTTGCCATGTTTTTTTCCATTTTCTACACATTTTTCCTCAACAGTTTAATTTTTGTTATTATTAGTAGTACTATTATTAATAATCAATACTTGAAAAATGTGTTACACACTTCCTTTCAATCGATTTTTACTGAGGAGAGAGTTCAATATTGCTTGTGGTTTCTTGAATATTTTTCTCTTTCCAATTTAATAGGTTCAAAAAAATTATTAAATTGACAAGATTTTTTATTGATCAGAGGTTGCAGTGTATGACCTTGGATTATTTCTCTGTTTTTTTAAACCCCATCACGTTTATGTGATACAGGTACAAGTTTGTTAGTTTTTGATCTTTAGTTTTCAGAGGACGATGTTATTTGCATATTGTGTTATGAATTATTACATGACTGTAGATTATTCCAGTAGGGGTTTTTGTGGTAAAGTTTTAAAAATTTGAACTTGTTCTCATTGTTAAGATCTATTATTGTGTGCAGAGGAGTTCAACTGCTAAACAGTGAAAGACAGGTGCAAAAGAAGTATCAATAAGACATTCATTCTTTAATGGCATGTATGTTACTGACTAAGAAAACATCCATTCATATGATACGTATGGTATACCCTTGTCATATTGTATATCATTTATAATAAATGTTGAACAGAAAGGTCTTCATCTGCAAATGATGAAAGCATGTGAGATTTGATTTTGTTTCTGTGTAGAGATTAAATAGAAGTTACAATAAATTTTAAACTAGCATTTAATTGGGGAGTTTCAAGCATCATCTGTAGCAATCTTTTGCATGTGTCATAACATGTGGAATACTAGCTTCAGTTTACTTGATAAAGTATATTTTTTACAAGGAAACCCTATTTTCGAAATTAATTTTTTGAATGATTTTTTATCACTCAAATTCAGAAAATCCACCAATCCCCAATGATAATGGAGGTGTGAAGCTGTATCTGCCAAACACTATCTATACTTCCTCTCAAACACTAAATAAATTAGATTATGTACTCACATTTAATTTTTTTTCCAAAATTCATAATAGGCATTTTGTAGCAATTATTATCAATACTTACCAAGATTGGAATTTTGTACATTTTTTCTTAGTTTGGGATAGAGACTTGAATAGGGCTACCTTGTCAAAAATGCACTACTTTTTTTTCCCTAAAAAATGTATTGTATAAATAAATCTAGTGTACTAATTTAGAGAGGCAATTTGGGAGAAAATTAGAAGTACATCTCTAAAATTTGTTATGAATTCTAACTGGAGCCTGGGTTAGTCCTGTGTTCTATAATCTTTTGTCTAAGGGTATTCAGTATCTTGGAGTGATTATCATATTCATCCTGTGTACAGGTCAGCAGACCTCATTAATTTCCAAACACCGTCAGTGATGACCATTGTTAAGTATTAATCACTTGTATCTGTATATAATTTTGTGGGCGATAATGATATGAAATCTCATCTCTTTTCCTTGAGATGACTGCTAGCTACTGTGTTTTCCATCTTAGTGATCCAATAATATATTCAGTATAGTTTCATATCTACTGGCAGCATTAGTTTAAGTAGTAGAACAAGCGTTTCTTGCCAGGCCAGGAGCTTGACATTTTTATTGCTCAGATTGATTTAGTGGATTGTAGATATCAGGGGCTGTGTATGAGACAAGTTATATTTACTCCATCCATGAAAGCTTCTGACAGAGACAAATTATTGGTAAGAAATCCTTTATGAAGTTTAACAGATTGATGACAGCCATGATATCATGAATAATATTTCTCTTTAAGTGTTTTTTAAAATCTTTAGTTTGATAATTTTGTATTATACAACTTACTGTACTTGTATATTCTTGAAGTTAAAGGAAAATTCAGTACAAAACTACCATCTTAAATTAACAATTGTATTCAATTTGCTGCTTTTTTCCAAAGATGACTGGAATTCTTTTTTGTTTGTTTGTTATTGTATTCTCTTATAATAGCAGGCTATGACTGGTACTTCTGCATTTTGTTTGTTTGTCTTGTTCTTGGTTTAAAAAGCTGTATGGTTTCTTTACTCAAGTTATGAACACAGAACATTCTTCTACTCTTCCCAACAAAAAATTCTTATTATTTTATGGAAATTTAACTGAATAATAAGACATTTCATGAGTTTTCTTAAATAATTTTATGAAGAATAATAAAACATTAATGGCTGGGTTTGATAATGTTCATTATTTTACCTATATATTATTATAGTAGTCTTGTCCTAGAAAATATACATATTATGTTTTTTTAAGCCCATAAAAAAAACCTGATGTATTTGAAGACTTCAATTTCTTCAACATTGTAATATCATTGTTACCTAGGACTCAGAGCCTGCATATAGAGCTTCAGATACCAGCAGTGTAGACGAAGATAGAGAAACTTCTAGAAGAGAACTTGAAAGGAGAGCTTGGGAAGCTCTGCAAGCTGCCAGGGTAAGATTTTGTTCTTTTGAAACATACTCTCAGCTTTACCATACTATAATACCTTTATTATTGGTTTAATGACAATGATAATGTTATTTCTTGTAGTCCAAACCAGTAGCATTTGCTGTTCGCACCAATATTGCATATGAGGGCAGTGAAGATGATGATTCACCGGTACATGGTGCTGCAGTTTCATTTAATGTCAAAGATTTCCTGCATGTAAAAGAGGTACTTCAAATTATTTCAAAGACTTTAAATTTTCCATTTTGGTTATTTTACTGCCAGACATCACTGAAGAAAATAAAATCATTTTATTTAGCAAACTGCAGTTATCTTTGTAAGGCTTTTACCAAACGAATTTGAACTTTCTGAAGAGAAAACTTTGTTGGTTTTTTGCAAAAACAAGATGATGATATTTCACAAAGCTTTAAAAATATTAATGCGGTTTGCCACTTCTGGTTATAATACTGTAATAAGACCCTATTTTGTAAAACTGGAGAACTACCCTTGAAGAACAAGAGCTAGAGAACAAACAACCAACTTTTCTCACAGGAAACTCAGCCCAAGAATTCAATCCAGGTCACATTGGTGGGCACATTAGCAGTGCAGGCCGTCAATGCTTCCCTATTATTATACTGCCAGGCTTACTTCATTTTATTAAATGAAATGATTTCATTTTACAAAATGCAGAACATGAAATGAAGCTTAATGTTGCAGTTCTTCAAAAAAAAAGGATTTCATATGAATAAAACTTCATTTAAATTCATAAAAGCACTTTATTTTGGTTTCTAGTCACTCTAGTGCTTTCACACTAATCAGGAACTTTTTACTCACTCACACTTACCACTACATTCAATGTTCTATGAACATAATTCACAACTCGCATGTTACTTTTTTTATGGAGAGGTGAAACCAGAGAACCCAGGGAAAACATTCATAGCATAGGAGAAAATAATACATCAAATTTCACATAATATGTACACTGTATGTATGTACATATGATGATCAGTCTACAGGGCTCGAACCTGTAACTCGGACCTTTGGACTCAAAGTGGTGAAAGGTGATACATTAGCAGCTTATGCCATTGAACCATGTTATCCTACTTCTTTTTATTTTTTATTTGCAAGCTGCAGTAAACCTATTATTTTATGCCTAGTAAATTAAGAGGAAGAATTTCAATGAAAGAAAATGATTTATTCACCCTTGATGTTCATGTAAACCTTAATAAAAGCTGTTTAAACAACAACGTTATTACCTTTTGGTTATAAATGTTTACAATTAGTTACAACTAGGTAATTAGAAATGTTTTTATACAAAGAATAAGTAAATGTTACTCAAAATAAGCCAATCTAGTTGAGTAACAATGTTCTAAGTAATTAAGCATATTATGTCAATGGTCGTATATTTACTGATTAAGTAATCACTTTTATTTATTATTATTATTATTTACAGAATTTATTTAAAGCACCTCATTATTTAATCTGGGGGCCTCTATTTTTATAAATAAATTTAGGTTTTGTTCTTTCTTGTCTTTTTAACAGAAATTTAATGATGATTGGTGGATAGGGCGTGTTGTCAAAGAAGGCTGTGATATTGGATTCATTCCAACGTGAGTACTGCGCATACATCATTTCAGAGCCGGGGGGGGGGGGGGGGGGGGAATTGATCTATTTGCATCTAGAGATCATACATTAGTGTTCTATTTTTGTTTTTGCTAAATATTGTGGAAAGTTCAGATCCTTATAATTAATTTCAAATCACTTCAAAATGTGACTCCAATTTTGATCTGATTTGCTACTCAAAACTACCATCATGTCAAATGTTATGGTCCTTGTTTGTCCTGCATATCTGCTCCTTTAGAAACATATCTATATTTATACATATTTTACCGGGGTACGAGTTGAGAACTGGGAGTGAGTTCTTAGAATAAACCTAGTTAAAAAAACCCACCATAACAAGCAAGAGTACATTGAAATATTAGTAAATTTCTGGAGTTTCAAGATTTTGGGTTTCATACCTTGTGTGTAGCAACCTCTCAAACATCTACAAAATTTCAAATAAATGTATGGTTATTGGGGACTCTTGTCCATAGTAATCATGCATTTCTTTGTAATTTTTGATGTTTTTGATTGCTTATAAATTTTTTAGCTGTTATTTAGCCAATCAAAGCCAAACTGGCAGCAGAAACCTGTTAGTTTTGATTGCTCTTTCTTGCACGGAGATTAATTATCAATACCACTTTTCCCATTCCTTCACTTGTTTCTGAAGTGGCCTTTGTAAATTTATTTCATTCTTTATCTTGCTGGTTTTTAAAAAATCTCAAGCACCTATATATGGGCAGATGTGGATATAGGTGGATTTATTGTAAATAGTTATTATTATCGATATTTGGATAGTCCCAGAAAATATCCATACCCCTACCACTGGCAGGATTTTTGAATTCCAAAGGAGAGGGGGGTTTTCTTAGATCAGGAATTCTGGAGGAGAGGGGGGGGGGTTTCTTAGACCAGGAATTCCAAGGGAAAGGGGGGCGTCTTGGTCTGAAAAATAATTTCAAAGGATGGTTGGAGAATTGATTTTGAAATATCTATGTGAAAAGAGTGGATGAACCAGCTGATCTTCAAAGTCTTTCGATCGCTTTGTAGGTATAAACACACCTCAAAAACCTAAAATTCAATTATATTGTTGCTAATTGATTAAAAAGTTATCCATTTCAAACATTTTACACCATAGTTCAATGTAAATAACAAAGTACACATGATAAAGCTGCTTTGAAGTACCTTTAACTCCTTGAAATACCTAAAACTCCTACTTAGAACCATATAAACCTCTGTGTTTTTTGTAATATTGTGAATTCAATACCAGTCCCCTTTTGTGTTCGCAAACAAGGAACGCCTGGCAAAACGCCTGCGTTAACTAAGATCAGCGGTTATTCAGAAAATTAAGATGACAACAATCGAAAACATGTTTATTCACAAGTTCTGTTATGCTTCATTTGTGCATCGTTTGTCCAAGGAAGATCAAGGCTAAGTTATGATAAGAACAATGAAATTATGTATTTTTTCTTATCATTTCGAAGTTTTAAGACCTCTGGATGAAATTACATTTGTAGTTTGCCGTAATATGCACTTTTCTACTTTGATTCCTAAGTTTGTCTCCGTTCATCTTGCATAAAAATAGCAATTATTTCTTTGTCTAGAAAGCTATTAAGAGAATATATAGTGATATGAAGTTCCAGGGGGGATGGGGGAGTACACAGATATGGAATTCCTTGGGCCAGGGGCCTTGAACCATTTCGGAATTTCCGAAGGCAAGGGGGGCAAAAAAATTGATGCCGCCCGTGGTAGGGGTATGGATATTTTCTGGAACTACCCATTACAGGTCTATTCATCTTCATTGTTGGTAATAAAAAAAGACAAATCAAAGTTTTAATATCTTATTTTTATTTGGATTTATTATGATATTTAATTGAGAGGATTCTTCTGAACATTTAAACTATATTAATTTTCAGACCAAGTAAATTAAAATCACTTCAACAAGGAGGACCTTCAATGAGTGGCCGTCCAGGCCGTGGCTACTCAAAGTAAGTTACTTCATTCTTTGTTTTAAATATTTAGACAACTTGAAAATAACTTTTAATTAATGTACTTCTTAAAAGTGAAACATTAATAATAGGGGCTTACTTTATTGTGCCTTGTAACCCATACTCATCATTTTTTCCTCTCATCTTTTATTTTATTCACTAGTAAATTCACTTGTTTGGTATAAAAGTCATTTAATGTATATAGAAGATAAATTGTCTTTATTTCACTTGTCTATCATATGATGAGATCCATCGTAAATTTGCCGATCTTTGCTCTGTTGCCCCAATGAATCACAAAAATTGGATTAATATGCTTAGTTAGCATCTGCATCACAGCTAAATGCTGCAGCAGCTTGTTAGAGTAATTAATCTTTTATCTTCATGATTCACAACCAGGATGCAGTGAAGATTCCCACTTTAAAACATCTTTGCAATTGTTCATTATGTGAGCTTGAGTTTGTGTGAGATAGAGTTTGTAAATGGGATCCTCATGTTCATTTTTCAAGGTCACAAATTAGATATTGAACTTGGTCTGTTCAATATCTAGTCAAATGTTTAGTGATGTCTTAGTTCTGTGATGACTGGTTTGGTAACCCCACCTTTTGAAACCAGTATCAAGCAGCAGTGATGTTCTGTTAGATTGGATGTTTATAATTCAAAGACACACTGCGTATTGATGGCGCATTGTGTATTGATGAAAGTATTTTTAATATGAGTAATAAAAAGCACTCAGGATGCTTTCATCAAATACAAGCTGCATTTTTCATTGAGGTTTTGAAAACAGTTACAGCTTTTTCTATTGTTTTTTTATATTTTTGGGTTCTTGTGATTGAAGGAAAAGTTAGAAGATGCATTTGAAGTTTTAAATTTCATACTTTTTCTCCCTCATTTTTGTTTGGTTAATTCGCTGGGTTCTTAATTGATGTCACATGATGCCTACCAGTTCCTAACAAGGCCCACTTATATGAAGGGTGATAAATCCTTATCCAGTGGATAAGTCTATGCTAAATAAAATTTATCCAGTGGATAAGATTCTACCCTTTGTACAATCGGACGCCCAGGATGCAAAAACATTTTCATAAATATACATGTGTACTTTGCAAAATTAACAGAAAATTTCTTGACAACAACCAATCAGAGCACAGATTATTTGCATTTCATTATCTATTTTATTACCTGTGTTTCATGTAACTTCATGTAATAATTTTAAATCAAAAATTAATTTTGTACTAAAATGAAACTGTGATGTTTGTTTGTCTTTTTTTTTTTTTTTTCATCATGTAAAATTAAAATACTTGATAGCTGCTTTTTTGTTTTCAATAATGTAATCTTATTAACTTTTTAATGTTATCTTTGCAATACATTCTCATAACCCAATAACCAATCCCCTTCCCTATTTGATTTTGTGTTTGGCCTTGTGTTGGATGGGATTTGTTTCCTGTGCTTTGCCAGGTTCTAGCTGGGTCAAGGCTGTTTTCCCGCTTCTGTCTGTCTTTACAACTGTTACGGTCAGTGCAGGTTTCATGGCATATGCCATCTTTCTTATTCAGTCTAGTTTTCTTTATTTTCTTCCTTTGTTAAGTGCACTGACCAATGCTGCAATAGTGCATGTATGCGATATCTTGTCAATGCATGTCATAACTGCAATTAATGAGGGGCTTGCTTTGCTATATTTCTCTAAAACTTGTTACTTACTTGTCAATGATTCTTTAACTGCTTAAAAAACTCGTTTCTTGAAACACTTTCTATTGTGGAAAAGGTACATTGGAAGTGTTCAATGCTAGATTTAAGATGGGAGTCTGATAACTGGAGTTACTGAGGAAAAGTATAGATGGGTGTCTGAAAGTAACTGGAGGAAAGTATAGATGAGTGCCTGAAAATGACTGGAAGACAGTATAAATGGGTGTTTCATGGGATAACTGGAGGACAGTATAGATGGGTGTCTAATGAAGTGACTGGAAGACAGTATAAATGGGTGTCTGATGGGGTAACTGGAGGACAGTATAGATGGGTGTCTAATGAAGTGACTGGAAGACAGTATAAATGGGTGTCTGATGGGCTAACTAGAGGACAGTATAGATGGGTATCTGATAGAGTGACTGGAGGACAGTATAGATGGTTGTCTGATAGAGTGGCTGGAGGACAGTATAGATTGGTGTCTGATAGTCAGTGGGAGACATTTTATTCACTGTCGTTTAGTTCATTTATCTTGGAATTGAGCTAAGGGGTTTACTCCATTCACATTGTGTTACCATGTTTCAACTAGTTTGCTTGCTAGACGTGTTATCAAAGGGTTTTAGTCTAAAATGGGGTCTATGCTTTTTGGTGCAGGATCTAACAGCTAACACTCCTAATCATAGTTAGACTTGGCTGGGTATTTTTGACTTGAAAACATAAAACCATGTTAGAGTATGCGTCATTCCCACGAGAATACTGTCCATATTAATGGATATGCTCAAGCATTCAGTTAATAAAAGATGGAACTCAAGGGAATGGCACATTAGGTTTTAATAGATAATTACTGAGGCACGCAGCATTCGTAGGTATAATGCAGGCAGCTGAGCCCTCAGCTGCCTGCATTATACTACGAATGCTGCATGCCGAAGTAATTATCTAGTATAATTATTGATCTTATCAAAATCCAATTGTTTTCTTTCTAGCTTGATTATCATAGACCGCCCCCGTTTTTCAAGCACACAAAATATGTCTGATTTTCCTCTATGCATTCGTTGGGATAATGCAGCCTGAAAACAATGGATTTTGATAAGATCAGTAATTATACTAAGATATTACAATCATTATCATAAATGTGCTGTGAATCTATTCTTTAAAGTACTTGTGTCAGTTATTACTCATTAGGAATTAAACCACTGGACTATCTATTCTTAGACCGTTTGGACCCTCTACAGGTCATGACATGAACCTGAACCATGATACAATGGATACAATCAATTTTAAAATAAGTTTGAAATAATTTATTTTTGCTTTGCTTTGTTTTCAAAACCAGTAATTTTTGCTAAGAACTAGTGGTGTATTAACTATAGACCACTAGTAGCTTAGCCATTCAGAGCACAGGATTTGTGGTAAACCATGAGTAGTTTTATGCTAAGATCAAAAATACTGGGCAGAGTCAGTATTTAGACCTTGACTTGATATCTCAACAACTTGGACAGGGGGGAGGGGGATAGGTCAAGTTTTCTATATTCCCTTTTTATTCCACATGTCATTAATTCTTGTATGTCGTTTTAGCTCATTCGCCAGTATTCAGTAATATTACACTATTTGTTTATAATAATTATACACATATTGAACATGGGAAAAGGCATGTTTAAAGACGGTGCATGGATGACTTGTATCTCAGTGCAGCATGTGCATTCATAATTGTCTTTTTACAGTTTTTTCTTGGTATTTATTTAATTATTTGATTGATCTACTACAGGACAGGAAGCGTTTTTCAATTTGGTGATATGGTTAATCAAGCCCAGTCCCCCACAAACACGTCTCCTTCACGACATTCATCTACATCAGGTCAGTACTGGGGCAAAGGTATCATTAGTCATGGTTGGTAGATATGTATGTAACATTATAAGAGATTGAATATGGTTTATAGTTGATGCAGAAAATGGCATGGGATTGTTGTTGGTTGGTGGATGTGTGTGTAATATTATAAGAGATTGAATATGCTTTATAGTTGATGCAGAAAATGGCATGGAATATGAAGAGGAACAGCAGAGTCCAACGAGCCCCACAAGTAAAACATTACCTAGGTCTGCATCAGGAACTACGGTGACTTCACAGACTGCTACAGGTCAGCAGACAAAAGCAAAAAAAGCATTTTTTAAAAAGGTATGTTATTCTTATGAAATAATTTATCTTTTGTCGCTAGCTGAAAGGCAAACTCTGAAAAAAATGAGTCCCTGATCGAACTCTTGACCTTCCGGATACTGCTTAAATGCTCTAACCACTGATCTTTCAGGAGAGAGTGGTCATTTACTGGGTTCATAATAACAATAGCCTGCAAACTGCTAAGGCTCAATACCTCTAGATTAGATACAAAGGACCAAAGGACCAAACTAGTCAACCAGCGAATTTTCGCCATACATTTGCACTATAAAATCGGAAACTTCATTCGACCATAGCTCGTTTCAGAAATGCTCTAATACTCCAATTTGTAGCTCAAAGTTTCATTATTGGTGGCTCTGCATGGTCATTAGGATTGTTGTTTGATCGGAACCGAAACATTTTCTGGCACCAGCAATAACCACGTGGTTACAAACGAAGAATATGATACATGTATCTGGTATATATAATCAATATGATACATGTATCTGGTATATATAATCAATATGATACATGTATCTGGTATATATAATCAATATGATACATGTATCTGGTATATATGATCAATATGATACATGTATCTGGTATATATAATCAATATGATACATGTATCTGGTATATATAATCAATTATCTTCTAATTTCAGCAAGAGCAGCTACCTCCATATGATGTGGTCCCGTCAATGAGACCTATAGTTTTAGTAGGACCATCATTGAAAGGCTATGAGGTAAGATGATCTAATAATGTATGTTGAGTAATTTCAACATGCATTTATGCGGTTCCTCTATATTGTTCACAGGTAACTGACATGATGCAAAAGGCTTTGTTTGACTACATGAAGCATCAGTTTTCAGGGAGGTACGTTATGTCCATAATGATCAGTTTGTTGTTCTCTTCCTGCCCGGCTGTCACTTACAGTTTATTCTTATTCATCAACAGGGTGTTAATATCACGTGTAACTTCGGATATCAGCCTCGCGAAGCGCTCCAACTTGGCTAATCCCAGTAAAAGAAATATAATAGAAAGAAGTAACAGTAAAAATTCTGGATTAGGTAATGAACAGATAATGATAAAGAATTATTCGATGTGATTGACTGTGATATCCTAATTTATCGACACAGAGGCAGATAAAAGAGGCGAGGTTTTCATAGTTTATGATATATGCAAAAACCGAATTGTTTCATTACACATTAATTGTAAAGTGACAATAGAGATTAAATTCTGCTTTCAAAGCAAAAGGAAACCGTATTCTGACAGTTCTGCAGAATAAACTACAGACAGAGTGCATACCATATATCCGTGAAAAAGTTAAGTAACACTGTAAAAATGAGTAAAAATTAGTATTAAAAAATTACAAATAAGTACAAAGTTTGGTAGGTCTTCGGTTTACTGAGGTGTATTGAACTTCCTAATTAGTGCAACGTAAAATGTATTGCAAAGTTTTTCACGTCTGTATGGTATGCACTCTTAATACATTTTTTTGTCCCCAATTAGAGGCGAGGAAGTCAGTAAAATGTATAAAAATGTACTTTTTTGCAGCGGAAGTACAGCAAGAAATCGAGAGAATATTTGAACTGTCGCGTGGTCTTAACCTGGTTGTTTTGGATTGTGATACAATTAACCACCCAACGCAACTGGCCAAGACATCGCTTGCTCCTTTATTAGTTTACGTCAAAATAACTGCTCCTAAGGTTAGTGCTACGACACCAGTCCATAACTAGATTTAGTCATCGGTCATCTTCATATATTTATATATTCACTTTATTATTATTATTATTATTATTATTATTATTATTATGAGTTACGAATTGAATGAATGAATGAATAAATAAATAATACCACTACATTCATTAATTTATGCATACCATTCTCAACTCACATATATATTTTTACGGAGGGAGGAAACGACAAAGCTTGTTGTCATAAAGTTAGGCTTGATAAGAATTTGACCTGAGGGAATGTCTTTGTTGTTTTAGGTTCTTCAACGGTTAATTAAAACACGTGGTAAAGCGCAATCAAGGGCTCTCACAGTTCAACTTGTTGCAGCTGAAAAATTAGCACAGTGCAGCGAGGTAATGTTTGACTATAGTAAGGACCCAATTAGCCTCCTTTGCAACCGTTCTTAGGGTCGTCACGCAACGTTTCCCGAAAACGTTGCGTGACGACGCTAAAAACGGCTGCGAAGGAGGCTAGGACCAAATTGACCATCGACAGAAGCTACGTTTTGCACAACGGGTGCACGGAACGCAACAGAGAAAAAATTGTATCCGTCATTCCTTCAAAACTCTAAAATACTTCTCTATTTCTTTACAGGAAATGTATGATCTCGTGCTCGACGAAACACAACTGGACGACGCTTGTGATCACTTAGGTGAATTTCTTGAAAGTTACTGGAGAGCAACTCATCCTCCAAATCAGCCAGGTAGCAGACCTCCAAACACACAACAGTCCTCTTCAATGCCTCAATACAATGTGATTGAAGGTGGTGAACGGCCTAGTGTCTATTTATAGGGTCTGGGCTGGCTTTGTTGTGCAGAACGTGAAATAAATGGAACCTATTTTCCACGCATGCTTGTTTCTAATCGCGTGATCCAAACACATCATTCGTCATTCATTACTGTCGTCAATCTTTCGAGTTCAAATTAAATCTACGATGTAATGTGGCTGGCCGCCGCAAATGACTGCGGATTGTTAATAGCGGCGACAAAATCCATTCTCCACTGCACTTTTATGGAACATTACTTGCCTGGCATATTTTCTACGATAAACTATATATCCAGGAAAACTAAGGCATCTATCAGCTCCATGCAATGAACGAATTTTTGTATCCAGCAACAGAGTTCCTTACCAGAAATGGGAATATGATATAGGCAGAGACTGAATCATGTTCGGTATGGCTTCAAACTAAACATAGCCTCGCTAGATAATGGACTAGTCTATTTAAAAAAAAGAAACAAAATTTGAACCTTAAAGCAATGGCAAACTTGATACTCTATGTTCAAATCTTGTTCATGTCTTTAGACCAAACTATGTGAAAGCCGTACCCAAAGGACTTAAAGTGTCACGGCCGCCGGGCATATTTGGTACTATTTTAGTAAGAATGATTCGAATAGTTCAATATGGTGGTAGCCTACTAACGATCAAGTTTAATTTTATTTGACCCCACGCATCACAGTGGAAACCTAACATAACCAAGTGAATGAGGAAATGAGTCCCGTTCAACTGGCTTATGTCGCCGGGTTTCCTCTGTATCAAAGTAGGTAATAAACATCCATCTCATTATTGGCTGGGCTTGCCGTCCGAAAAAAAAAATGAAATTAAAGAATGAAAATGGAAATGAGATGTTTTTATCCACTTTTTCATATTTTCATAACTTATTGCATCGATAGATGCAAGGTAAATAGAAAGGCTACCATCTAGTAGAATTATTAGCACTAACGATTTGGGCATGCTTTGCCACCATGTCAACGCTAAAACTGCCGTAGTCAAGTTAAAATAACTTCGCCTTTCTGGTGGAGCATGATTTGTTTTGTATTTTTCATTATTATAAATCAAGAGAGCATATGAATCAGAAACTTCTTAATAACGCATGCTCCATGTAGATTTCCGGTTGGGCTATTTTTAGTAACCGGATGCAGTTTAAACTTCGCCTTACCCTACTCCTGTGTGTCATCAACTTACGCGCGCTCTCTTGCCGTATGTCGTTTTCTTTTCCCAGGTGGTGTGCGACACGGTGCACGTAACATGCATCGTCCAATCACATTCCCTTAATTTTTTCCCGAATGTCGCGCAAAAAAATAGTTTGAAGCATTTTCCCAAATTCGAAAACGAAACGGAAAGAGAGCGCGCGGCTCAAAAAGATGACGCACCGGAGTAGGATAAGGCGAAATTTAAACTACATGCGGTTACCAAAAATATCCCAACCGGGGTGTTTACATGGCGCGCACGTTACTAAATCGTTTCATTGTATTATTAACGCTCTCTTGTATAAATCTATAAAACTAATTAGAGTTTAGCGGCCAGTGTATAGGCGTGTTCAGACCCGCCAGTATTTAATGTAATATAATTTAAAGCAGGTAACGGTTTTTTGGGATCCGATTTAAAATGATATCTTACTGAAGTATCAGCAGCAGTGCGCCCTGGATGCAGCAAACTAAAAATGAAAGGCTCGTAATAAAACTAACGGTTTGAATGGAGAAATATAAATTTTCGATTTTCTTGGCTGTACTTGGTAAATAATGACAAAATTCGAATTTTGAACTCATTAAGTAAGAAAGCTTTTGTAATATAAAAAAATTATTACGTTTGGTTTTCTTGACTCGAATACCTTAGGCCAAATAATAATCATTATAGTTAAAATATCCCTATGGAATTTTATTGAGCTGTAAAATGACCACTCGGCTGATCTAAGTCAGGCCACGGCTAAATCACGAATGAAATTTTAGCACTGACTAGGAAGAAAAATCCTAGTTAAAGTCCAGATAAGACCCTTTGTAGCACTTCGGAATACAGCTCAATCTGTAGGACTGAACAATAGGTTTCCAATTGTCATAAAATTGAAATTCTTGTGTTTTATTTTCCAAATTAGAGCTGCTTTGACGTTACATTCAAAGGGTTTATCAAAGGACTAAATATGTACTCTGACGCGTGATGCCGAGTCAAGGAATCGAACCCGGATCGACCCTAACTAGATGTGAGAGGCCAGTGCAGTACCGCTACTTAGATAAGAGTTAGTCATGAGCAATGTTGGCTTCATTACGATCGGGCTTATAATGTAAAGGCGGATCAGCTTCTAGTACTGTATTGCTCATATAGTACATCTAGGTATACAGTAAAGTAACCAGAGTAGCAAATATACGCCTTATTAGTGCGATAAAAAATTACTTCAAAACATGGGGTGGGCAGATAAGAAACCAATGTGTTAGCAAAACTTTGTAATTTTAGGCTTTTTAAAACAACTATTTGTTTAGATAAGCTTTTTAGATTTAGTCCTTTTTGTTTTGTCTTTAAATTTAAACGTTACTTCGGTTTCAATTCAATGCGTATCTGTAAGCATTCCTGTTGATACGGGATAGAAGTGCATCCCAATGTTCTGTGAATGCAACTCAGGAACAGCAAGCTTGATTCATCAGAAATTCATGCAAGGCTCATAATTACACGGAAGTGGTTTTATCCTTAAATGTTTTTTTTAATGAAATCGAGTTTTTGAGGATTTTTGCGGTTTTAAGCTCGATGGAAACCATATTCATGTTGACTACATGTTTTGTCAAATTGTTTTTCTAAGATCAGCCCGCTGAAACCACGATTTGTTCCCTGATTCTCCTATACTCTACCTAATCTATTCATAGAACCAATTCCGTGTGAATGGGGCAGTCGAGTCTCTTTGTTCTCTATGACTTTATGAATCAAAAATAACCTCTCACTTTCTATAAAATTCACAGCTTATAGTATGGAGTAGAAAAGTCTACAAGAATGAACTCGTTTTGATGCCGTGAAATATTCTAACCAATACTATTTAATAGTTACTAATATCTTGCTTATTCCAATAAAACAACGTAATCTATTGAAGTCACGTGTTTATTCTTTATTCCTACGACCCACCTCAGAAGAAGGCAGAGACGTAGTCAGGGTTTCCAGAAGGAGGAGGCCCAAATTAAAACAAAAAAACGCCATTTTGTTTGAGCCCACCAACTTACAAAAAGAAAAGCTGGCATTAAAAAATTACAGCCACCATTTTGTTGCCACAGATGCCGCTGCCTATTCCTCTGAAAGCAGAGTGTCAAGTGTGTATTTGTATTGAAATGTGATCCGATTTCAGTGTCTACTGAGGGAGATAAATCTCGTACTTGGAGTAAAAAGGTCCGAGACCAAAACAAAGGCGGTGTGCTAATTTGTCCCGGCAGCACGTGTTCTATCTAGAAACGGGGAAAAAGGAAAAGGTTGGAGGTGTAGGTGAGAGGGAGAATAAAAGGTAAGGACCGGTCAGTAGTTGTGCGTGAAAGATTTTTCTTTGTTTTGACCCTCTTCCTTGTGATCTTTTAGACATACCTTATGCCCCTCTGCTCTTTCTCAATCCCCCTCCCCCCCTTACTAAGCAAAAAGGAAAGTGTAGGCGTACTTTGAACGATCAGTTCCAACTCCCATGATACTTCGCAAGCGTTGAGGGACTCTTCCACGTGGCCTGGTGAACAGTAGTTTTTGTCAAGTCACAGTAGCAGCCATTTTTCGTTGTATTCAGGTGGAAAAAGTATTTTTTAAGCAAGATGCCCGGCCCAGAAGAACCTATATCAACTGTTGTTGTTCACCCGATAGTTCTGTTAAGTGTTGTAGATCATTTTAATCGCATGGGGAAAGTAGGCAGTCAAAAACGAGTGGTTGGAGTCCTGTTGGGTTCCCGAAGAAAGGGAGTTTTGGACGTGTCTAACAGTTTTGCTGGTAGGTTGGATTCTTTTTTTCTGTAGTCTGTAGGTATACGTAATATTTGTATGAGATTGGTCTGAAAAATTATCTTAAAAATACCATTTCTTTCAAACGTTTATGTTTATAACACCTAGTAATATCCAAATCTATTTAACGATAGTACTAGTTCTCTTTTTAGAGCTGGTCAAAATATTATATAACTTACTCGTGATAGAAACATTACTTGTTTTGTGCTATGTTACTAACATTTTATGATGCATTATTTGTCCAGTTCCTTTTGATGAAGATGATCGTGATCCTAATGTTTGGTTTCTTGATCATGACTACCTTGAAAACATGTATGCAATGTTTAAGAAAGTCAATGGTAGGTTGCTGAGTGTTTCTCTCTCTACTTGGTATAAGTGTCTGTCATGTGTAATTCCAACCAGAAAGAAGCAAATGAGACAACATTTATACACACTTTTACTTGGTCGCCTATGACAGCCCAGTAAATTCCCATCCATGTTTCCCATATAGAAATGTCTTTTGTTCTTCTATCTGTTATCCTTGATCAGTGTGCCTTAACCTGCGCAACTGGACAGAAAGAGAGTATTGGTAGAAATATAAGTTTTCTCTTTTTTCTTTCAGCAAGAGAAAGGATTGTCGGCTGGTATCACACAGGGCCAAAGCTAAATAGCAATGATATTAAGATTAATGAACTTGTTAAAAGATATTGTGCCAACTCCGTAAGTACCAAATACACTGTATTCTGCTTAGACCAAATTCAAAAATCATTGTCAGGTTCAAAATGGTAAATCTTTGAAACTGGGTATTCTGAGTACCCTATATCCTAGGCATTTGAAGAGTATTCTCATACATACCACATTTTCAATTTACGAAAGACATATACATGAAGAGTAACTTGAATCTATGTTCAATAGAACTTATTCGTGGTGTGACAATGTTTTCCCAATTCAGCATGACAAACCTCTGGGGAATGAAGAGCTGTTGTTTTGCAACTCATCAGGATATCATCGTTATTCCTTTCGTATCCTTTGGGATATTTATGAATTTTTCGAAGAGTAAAAACAAAAGAAAATGAATACCCTAGAGGTTCGTCACGCTGAATTGAGGAAAACATTGTCACACCACGAATAAGGTCTATAGTTGTAAAACTTAAATTTGCATACTATAAGCCTATTAGCTATATACCCAGAAACCCCTTTGGTCCTAGTTTCAGTTATTGAGCTTAATGTTCTTTGAATTTGGTTTGTATTACAGGTGCAAATTCATTAATTACTCTTAGGACATATTTTTTGTAGCAATAAGTAGCTTTAGTTGAGACAAGAATATTGATTATGTTGGTTCATTTGATCCTTTCTGGTAGTAAAAACCTCTCCTCTCATCTGAGGTGCAGGGTTTAAATCCAAGTCACCCCCTGGGAGTGGAGTTGGTTCTCTTTCTGACTCCAAGGGTTTTTCAAGCCTTCCAGTGTTTCTTCCCTTGTCTTAAAGTGCCTTTTAATTGTTTGTTTCCTTCCCTACCTTGTTCTCATTGGTTTCTTTTGTCTTATTCTATCTTATATAAACTCCTTTCTACCACCTCTTTCTCTTTTACTCCGATGAAAGATTAGCGTTCGAAACGTCAGTAAGATTTTTCATCTTTTCACAGCGTACATATACCCACATACTTTTTTATCATTACTGGTAAAATTTTCATATATTATTAGAATGATGCTTCTTGAAGATATCAATGTAAATTGAAACATTGACTATTATTTATAAATGCCAAGTAAGACAATGATATTTTATGCAGGATGTTTCATTGTACTAGAAAAGATTTGTGAATGTGTTGTTGTTAAAGGGCAACTTACCCCCCAAAATGACCCATTTTTAAGAGAAAGTACATCAAATGAGAAACACAAAAATTCAATTTTTAGAGGGGATAGAGCATCCGTGTTCCTAAAAAAATAATTTCAAAACATCGCATATATCGCTCTGGTGGCCGCCATCTTTGAGCCCGCGATAAATTACCGCATTCAGGTTTGACGTCACAACGTCAACGTGTGTTTGGATATGTAGAGTTTTTCTGTAAGCATGAGAGTTTGAAGTGGCTTTTTCGAAAAAATGGTAATTGTTGCGTGCCTGAATGCACTAACTATTCGACAAAAACAAAAGATGTTAGCTATCACAAGATTCCTAAAGATTTACAAATTCAGAAAGCTTGGATTTCTCGTCTAAGACGAGCAAATCTGCCACCATTGAAGAATTGCTATGTATGTAGCGAGCACTTCGAGGATGGTTGCTTCGAATCCGACCTTATGGAGCAACTAACAGGCGAAAAAAGAAAAAGGAGGTTAAAGGCTGATGCAATTCCAAGTATTTTTAACTTTTCAACCATCCCTAGTAAAAGAAGAGCTACGACAGAAAACCGTATAAGACGACAACGACAAAAAGAGGTAGGTGATTTGTAGTTTGTGTTCGCACGTGCACTGCTAGATTGTCAGTGTAATATGTAAGTATTATATATATATTAGAGCTATTTCGTGACTGGTCTGTGACTGTACTCAGACCAAACCAATGCATTAAATTCTTAATACTAAGTTTACCGCTGCGGGTTTAGTTATGATGAATTGCGGATGAATAAGTTATACGCTCTTTCATATAGAGTCAATGAAAGTCCTATAAACAATTAAAGCTTGAGTGTCGTCTCAACTATCGGAATCAGTGAAAACCCCAGTAACTGCCATTCATTGTTATTTGTATTTGTTCTATAAATGATTATGTTTACTTCTTTTTCCCCATAAGACATTGGATAACCTACTGACTCCAACTACACATGCACTTGATGAAATGGTTGAAGAATCTGATATGGAGGTTTCCTTCGATGAAACACCTTCCAACAAAAGGGACTTTGGAGTCCAGTGCTGTCTGGATGAAAAGCTTTCAATACGAAAAAGCACCTCAACCCAAACAGAAAATGTGGATGTTAGTGTTGAGACTTCTGATGCCTGCATTCAAGTAGAAGGAAATTCAACATTTGAGCAATTGAACAGTATCCTGCATGACCATCCATACAGCTATACTGCTCCCTCTGTGCCCATGAGTGTGTCACCACAAAAGTCTTGCAAGAATGATGTATCACCACAGAAATCTGCAAAGTCCTCTGGGTCTTTTCCTTTGTCAGATGAAGAAGTGAATCTTTTTTCAAGTGATGAAGAGGATGAATACATTATCTCATCACAAGAAACAAATTCTTCAACAGACAAAGAGTCTGAACCTGAGTATCACTTTGACACCTACATCAAAGAGCCAAAGTATTTGGTATTTGCAGCATGCCTAGGTGAACTGTTCAGGTTTTGTATCAACTGTGGTTCCATCGTAACTGACACCAACATTACCTGCACAGGAAGCATGGTAACGGTTAAAACCATATGTATGAAAGGTCACAACTGCTTGTGGAATTCCCAGCCTCTCATCAATCGTGCACCGGTAGGAAACCTTCTAATCTGCTCATCTATTTTGTTAACTGGTAACACTTTTACAAGAATCCAAAACTTTGCCTCATGTCTTGGGTTACGATTTATCAGTGAAAAAGGTTTTTACCAAAATCAGAATAGGTATCTATTTCCTGTAATAAATGATACCTGGGAAAGAGAAAGAAGAGCCGTTTTACAAGAACTGTCAAGTAAGCCTCTTGTATACTTGAATGGGGATGGACGGTGTGACAGCCCTGGCCATAATGCCAAGTATGGTACATACACATTTATGGACAATGACTCAGGGAAGATAGTTTCCTTCTCTGTGGTTCAGGTCACAGAAACAACATCTTCAAATGCTATGGAGAAAGAAGGTTTCATTAGGAGTCTTGGTAGTCTTGAGGATGAGGACGATATTAACATCAAGAGGATAACTACTGACAGACATACCTCAATCACTAGCACCATGGAAAAAGATTACAGCCACATCAAACACCAATATGACGTATGGCATTTGTCAAAATCTGTTGTGAAGAAACTCAACAAGAAGGCCAAGTTGAAAAAAAGTGCTGACCTTTCACATTGGATCCAGTCGGTCTCAAACCATCTGTGGTGGTGTGCAGCAACATGCAATGGTAGTGTGCAGCTGTTGAGAGAGAAGTGGGTCTCTATCTTGCATCATGTGACAAACAAGCATTCTTGGAGAGATGCAGAGATCTTCAAAAAATGTGACCATCCTCGACTAGCCCGGAGAGAAGCTCGTAAAAAGTGCTGGCTAAAACCAGGATCTGAAGCTCATATAGCCCTTGAAGAAGTGGTCCTTCAACCAAAACTGCTGAAGGACTTGGCAAAACTCACTGACTTCTGTCACACAGGTGGGCTTGAAGTATACCACTCCATGATCCTGAAGTACTGCCCAAAGAGAGAGCACTTCTCCTACAAGGGTATGGTTGCTAGAACACAACTGGCAGCCATTGACAACAACCACAACACAGGAAGGAACCAAGCTGTGATTCAAAAGCCGGGGACGAGGATGGGAGAGGCAAGATACCGCCCATGTTTCCCAAAAATGCACAAGCGTTGGGTAGTTAAGCCTGTGTTGGAAAAGAAAAGTTATTCTTTCCTTCCTGAGCTTCAAAAGAAAGTGCTGGGATTGTGTGATGGCTCAGAAGTTGACCTCCAGGAAATTGAAGAAGTAGACCTACCAGCAAACATTGCAAGTTTGCCTGCACCGGATAAACAGGAATTGATTCAGAAACACCGGTCCAGGTTTTCAAGATAATCTAAATTAGAATTAGCCTTTGTGTACCTGCAGGTCATATGACCCTCCACTGTTTGGTCCTTCTTCCCCTCCCTCAAGTCCCAAGCCCCCTCTGCTTTGCAGGCTATCTTTGGACAGTCATGTAAAATACTGGTAAAAGATATCCCTTAATGAAAGAAGCTCCCAGATATGGAAAGGTACACGACAGACCCAAGTATAAATGCTATATACAAAATATGTAATTTTTAAAAATGACAAGGGGACCTGATGAAACGGGCAGATAAGTATGCAGTACCTTTTAGATGTCCAAATGAAAATTTTATTAAAATATTATTTCCATTTAGGTAAGAATTGACTGTAAAAAAGAGGTCTTTTCTTTACCTATCTACACTACCTTATATATGGGAGTCTCCCCCAGTATGAATATATTAAAGAAAAATATCCAATTGAATGGTGACATTTGCTTCAGCAAATTTAACTTTTTTGCTGCCAGGACTCGTATAACTGCAAATTTTGCTTGGTTGGCTAGTGATCGTGTTTAATAGTGCTTTGTACACTAGGTTCACTATTCAGCTGGGTGTTTTGTTTAGTGTGTTTTTAATAATAAAATATGTAAAACATTCAAAAAATGTTTGTACCAACAAAAAGCTTTTTATATAAAAAAGAAATTTATATAACACACCTTTCCGTGTACTGCATCCTAAATGAATACATGATTCTTATGCATATTGGTCTCAGCTTTTTCTAGTCTATGTTTTTGTTTTCAATTATCTTGCAATTAAATATGCCAAAAAATTGCAATTCCAGGAATTTTTCCTGATAGAAAAAAGTCCACTCTGTATAGTAACTGAAGTAAGGAATAAATAAAATATATATATTCACTCCATGCAACATTATATCAAGCTAATCATCTGCATAATGAAAACCCTCAAACTGAAAGTCCTCCTCTAGTCCAGGAGGAGGGAAGTGTGCTCTGATGCACATGACAGCACAAGAGGGCAGAACAACCCGAACTTCCTTTCCAAGAACTCCCCAGCACCATCTTGCTAGTTGTCTATATGCAATGTGTCTGTACTGCTTCTGCTCTGGGCCTTCATAAGCATCTCTGTATTGCTGTTTGTACTGAGCCCATGCGGTTCGAAGAACATACTTATTGCCACAAACAGGTAAGAATCCAGGATGTTGAGTAATGCATGGTGGTGGTTCATCAGCATCTCCATCTTCAACAACAGACTGGCATGTTGCAACTACTTTTTGGATTTCTTGGCAACAAATGCATTCAGCTATCGTATCCATAATTTGGCAGCTACCACAGGTACACCTATTAACAAATAAAACAACCCTTAGTATTTTTGAACACTATCAATGATTGTCCCAAGTGAGAGTATATACACAAATTGTGACACAACTATATCCCTGAATCTGTGTCCTACAGTATATAACTTATTGACAACCAAGCGATGTTTAATTGTGACAGTTGGTTTTGCTTTTGGTTGCAAAGGTCGTGAGGCAGATTAAAATGCATAAATATACAGTGCAAGAAAGTGGTAAACACGACTGTAAAAAATGGATACGTAGTTGAGTTTTATCGTGATAAGAAAGAAGTAAAACTTACAAATCTGAATTTGTTAGTCGATTGTTCTCTTGTTCATCGTCTTCAATAATGTCACTGTCAGATCCTTCTCTGAACTCTTCATCTGAGGAGATTTCTATTTCTGGTTCGAACTGATATGGCCGTAAAACAAACTCGTCCGTTTCTAAAAATTCTTGAGCAAAATCGTCTCTCGAGCTGTCCGAGTCTTCGGAAAAAGAATTAGACTCTGACATGCCTTTAATTGAATGACCAGGCCGTATTTCGTTCGTAAAATATTGAGTAAAACGTCTCAGAAACAGGGGAAGAAGTCAACCAAACGCTCGTAAACAACTTGACGCCGTGAACTCTTATGACGTTGTGACGTCATTACCTGTTTTTCTGAGCCCGCGATAAAAGTGCAAGATGGCGGCCACCAGAGCGATATATGCGATGTTTTGAAATTATTTTTTTTGGAACACGGATGCTCTATCCCCTCTAAAAATTGAATTTTTGTGTTTCTCATTTGATGTACTTTCTCTTAAAAATGGGTCATTTTGGGGGGTAAGTTGCCCTTTAAGTTGAATTTCAACATTGTTAAGTAGAAGAGACAATGCTTTGCCACTAATTATAATCATGTTCTCACGGGAAGCTCAGAGTGAGCACAGGCAGACTTAAGGGTTAGGGTTAGGTTTTAAACTAAGAACGCCTTGTTGGTTTTCATTATACGATGGCGTATGATTCAATATGCAGTTTTAAACGTTGTTTATTGCTTGAAATTTGGTAAGTAAACTATAAAAAATTCGTAATTTCATCAAAATAAGTAAACATTGTAATACGTTTCTCTTGATTATTAAGCTTCCTTTAGGTTTTTGACGAATTTTGCTGGATTATGCGGAAATTGTTCAATTGTGCAGAAAAAGGTGAATTATGCGGGTCCGCACCCACACATCCTGTCACAAGCCGTGAATAGACAGGGTATTGCAGTCCTCGGTGGAAGAGGGTTACAATAATTATAAAAGTGCAATTAAAATATTAAATTTAAAATATTCTTTGACTGTAAGGTTGATGAAATAGTGGACTTATCGATATCCCCCACTTACTTTTTGATTTACAATTTAGTGTAGTGGATATAAAACTCTTATGATAATTTTAACTAGCAACATTTTTAAAACTTCGACTTACAACCAAACTTCCTTTCCTGAACTTCATGTGAGAACACTTGTAATATTAGAGGCGAAACATTGTCTTAGCCCCTAAGAATATTTGACTTTCAATTTAACAAGGAGACGTTCAAGTAAGTAAGTTCTCTACAGTCATGCATGGACTGTACAGAGGCTGCCAGAGGCGCACGCCTTTACATGCTTTCAGTTTGACCCTGTTGAGCTGCGCTGCTGCTGTACTTGCAGTGATAATAAGCAATTACAAGTTTTTTTTATTATAATAATATCTTTATGATTTTTAGGTCTTAGTAATCATAGATGCCAAACCACGGGATCTTGGTTTACCAACTGATGCATATGTGGCTGTTGAGGAAGTCCATGATGTAAGCATGTTCTCATATTTTGATGATTCATACTGTAAACCCTATATATATGTATAATAATACATGGCTCATTTGTTATAGGATGGTACTCCAACAACAAGGACGTTTGAACATATTCCAAGTGAAATAGGTGCAGAAGAGGCAGAAGAAGTAGGCGTAGAGCATCTTCTCAGGTGTGCTATCTCCAATGCTTGGATATCTATTAATTCAAATATTACTTTTCTTAAGAGAAAAACTAACTTAGCAAATTCTTTGTGATTCAATAAATCAAGGAAATGAAGTCCCAATTTGATTATCATAATGATAAAGTTACACATTCTTGAATATTACAATTGATGTGAAATTAATGCACATAAAACTACCAGCAGGCACATATTAAACGAAATAAATAGGCTTTGGAAAACTCCAATGACCGGAAGCCAGATTCTGCCTATGTCGCACATGTGCATTATCTAATTTAAACTGGAAGTTAAGCACTACCAACTGACAAGAACAAAATGGCAGACTGTCATGTACTGAGGCCACTATGATTGCCTATTGCTCTCAATAAAATTGGCTTTGAAGATACTAGGTTTAAACACATAGAGAAACGATACAGAGCCATTATTTAAATATAGTTGGTGTATAATGATGCTTAAGGTGGAACCAAACTAATTCGGAGCAAATTTTGGACAATTTTCTTCTCACTCTTCTTCGCAAAACTTTTTTTTTTGTATTTTATTTTAAGATTTTTTAAATGTTTAGCCTATTACGGTGGAAAATCAAACTATTGCTATTAATTGCTATTTAATATTCTCCCAATCTTAACCGTGCGGAAAGATCGAGAGCATTGTTGTTGACCGACAAGGTGAGCTCTTTGGGTACACCTCATTTAAGAAATGTTTTCTCCAAAATTTGGATACGACGAGCTTAAGAAATTTCACTACTATCTAGATTAAGCTCTGGTCTATTGATGTAGGAAGTTTAAAGAAAAAGCTTGGCCGTTTTGAAGAAAATGTGATTTTTAGCAAAACTCTCATTTTTGAGGTTTACAACGACAATTAGTAAAAAAAACATTTATTCAATGAGTTTTTAAGATTTGATGCTGATTTTTTGTAAGGCTCATCTGCAATACTTGGAAATAGGTATGTGAAAACATCAAGGCAATCCATTCAATGGTGGTGTTTCTACAGCTTGATGTCTTATATGCTTTAAATTTTGGATCGAATTTTCAAGCGGCGTCATAACTTATTTTCTGCCAAAGACTTTTCATCCAAATTTATACACAGGCTGCAATGGTACTAAGTGATAAGATTCTGAAAATTTCAGAAAAATCGTACCTGGGGATGAGGAGAAAAAAGCCAAAAACTAAAAATAGCACTGTTTGATTTTCGGCCATAGTAGGCTAAACATTAAAAAATCTCAAAATAAAATACACTGTTAGAATCTAGGATAATCCAAGCACATTATATGAAAAATACAGGTAAATTTAGGCAATAGTTTTGGAAAGGTGTGAGAACAAAATTGTCCAAAATTCGCTCTGAATTAGTTTGGTTCCACCTTAAGTTGTGTTTCTCAACTGGATATGTGAATACAAGATTGTACAAGATTGTGAATTTCCTAAATTTTGATGCAATTTTTATTTTTTTAATTTTTTTGAAAAGTTTTCAAATTAGTCATATTTAAATTTAGAGTAGTTTAGAATTTTTGTAAAACAAAAAAGATTTTTATGAAGTGTTATGCTCGTTTTTTGCTTAAGTAATTAGCCACCTTAAAAATGCCATGGAAATAGTGATATTTTTTACTGATTTATTTGATTGCCATTTCTTTAGGGACATCAAAAATCTAACTGCAGGAACTCTGTCACAGCGCATCACTAATCAGCTCAACTCACTCAAAGGTCTTCATGCTCGCCTTTGTGACATAAGGGATTACCTTGAAAAAGTTGCTACTGGCAACCTACCAGTAAATCATGCTATTATCTATGAATTACAGGATGTCTTCAACTTACTGCCTAATTTGAATATTGAAGAATTCTTCAAATCTGTGACAGTTGTGACAAATGACCAAATGATGGTTATTTATGTTGCATCACTCATGCGTGCTATTATTGCCTTACATAACTTGATTAGTAATAAGGTCACCAACCGAGATGCTGAAAAAGATGAAACAATGAAAAAGGATGAGAAGAGTAAAGAGAAAGAAAAGGACAAAGACAAAGACACCAAAGAAAAAGAAGACAAAA
Organism: Actinia equina; assembly: GCA_011057435.1. Lineage (NCBI taxonomy): Eukaryota > Metazoa > Cnidaria > Anthozoa > Actiniaria > Actiniidae > Actinia > Actinia equina. Next base: position 63,300 of record WHPX01000254.1, read on the forward strand.
GCAAGGAAAAGGATACCAAAAAATAAGAACATTTAATACAATAATTATTGTTAATTGTTTACTACTTTTGCATAGCTTTTAAATTCTTAGGTTATGACTGTAGCATTTTTCTTGCGTACAGTAGTTAATGTATTGACTATTGACTAGTAAATACTACATAGGATTACATAATCTTTTATTCTAGCATTTGTTTATCTCTATGACAGGTTTGATTCCCAACTGAACCACATGTGAGTTGAATTCTTTTGATGTTTTGATCCTTTCCCACAAGGGTTTTTCCCTTCATGAAAATGAACATGTGAGTTGAGTGCTGTGTGTTGTAAATATTGAATGTAGCGGTGGGTGACATGGTGGGCATTTGATGTGGACTTCATATAAAATATTTATGACATTAAAATTCTAATCAAAATATAATCTTAAGAATAATTATAATAGCTATGAGATGGTAATTTTTTGCCGTTTTTGGAACTAAGTTGCTTGGTTCGGATCATGGGTTAAGGGAGACCACTTTATAAAATTTCTGTCTTGGGTTCCCTGTGGTATTTCTGTGTAGAGGTTCCTGGGTCCCATCCAGGCGAGGGTAGCAACACTTCATAGTGCAGTTTTCGTATGATTGAAAGGTCACGGCACGGTACACGGTCGTGACACAGCAAGGACCAATCACATTTCACGAGAATTTACTCTCCATCCAATCAAATACCCGGAACACGAAAGTATCACGGTCACGACACGCCACGCTTGGCAGTGAGCTTTTCACAGTCATGAAAACTGCACTATCGTCCATGCTGAGACCGCCTGATGCTAGAGAGCCTTTACAAGTTGATATCTGCAGAGTCTTTGCAAGTTACGGCAACTTAAAGCTTTTTTCAAGTCTGGAATGTCTTTGGTTACTGTTCGTTGTCTTGAGAGTGAGGATTTTATGACAATATCGTTTACTCACGATGGAAAACAAAGGAACATGCAGCGACCGAAAGCAGAACCTCTAGAAAAGTGTCTCAACAGAATTAACTTGTCCATTCAAAATAGAAAAGTGAAAGAAAAGAAACGGAAACAAGAAGCTAGAGATAATAGCATTTCAAGGTTATGTGCATCTCTTTGGAATCAAGGGGAAAAATTAAATGAAAATACTGCAAATAATGAAGCTTGGAAAGACGGTTGTGAACTAAAAATAGGAGAAAGGTCTTTGTGGGTTGAAGTAAACCCTCCTGCGATAGCATATTTGGCTCTTCCAAGTCACATCATGGCCAAATTTCCAATCTTCCCGGAGATTGAACTTCAATTTGCCGATGTAAACCATTGTATTTTCGAGTGGTTTCGTTCCAGGAATCCTTGTAAATGCTCTGCCAGTGCCAGTCTATCTATGTCAACAGAATGGGAAAAGATTGGAAGTGATTTCTTTGTTAACCCAAGTGTTTCAGATATTGGTTGTTACATCAAAGTTGAATGTACTGCTGCAAGAAACGACAAAATAAGCAGTATGAAATCAGAGATTACAAGTTGTGTAAGGGTATCTGCAGGACCAGGGATTTGTCCTTTTGAAAATCGTCATCTTTATACTTCGAAGAAACTTGGAACTGGAGGTTTCAGGCTTACTTGTTATAACATACTCGCGGATATCTATGCTAGAGAAGATTTTGCAATTAATTTCCTATATCCTTACTGTCCTCCTTATGCTTTGGATATTGGTTATCGTAAACAAATTCTCCTGAGGGAATTGACTGGCTACAATGCAGATGTATTGTGCTTGCAGGAGTGTGGTGTGCAAATGTTCAAAGGTTTCCTCAAACAGTCCATGGAAATGCTTGGATATCATGGAATGATGAAACCAAAGGCTGGTGGTGTCCCTGAAGGAGAAGCAATCTTTTTTAATGTTGACAAATTTGAGTTTGTTAGCAGCCATGATATCGTGCTAAAAGAATCACTCCTGGAAGATCCAGTTAATAAAGAACTACTTCAGCATTTGTCATCCATTCCAGCATTCTTGGAAAACTTGCTAAAGAAAAATACAGTTGCTCAAATTGCTATACTAAAAGACAAAAATAAAATGAGCCATCATTTATGCATAGTCAATACACATCTTTTTTTTAAGCCTAACTATCCACACATTAGGCTTATTCAAGCAGCAATCATCTTAAACCAAATTAAGAAAGTGGTGGACAATTTTTTATTGTTTCCTGTTGAATTATGTACAACAACAGGTTCACTCAGTCCAGATGTTGTAAAGAATGAAGGACATTCAGAAAGTGAATTAACCAACAACAACAAGATAGCTGTACTTTTTTGTGGAGATTTTAACAGCATGCCAAATACTGGACTAGTTCAGTTGCTATTGAAGGGAAGTGTTCCTGCTGACCACCGGGACTGGAAAGCTACTGAAGAAGAAGACCAACATTGCACCACAATCAACCTTTCACATGACTTCCAGTTATTCAGTGCTTGTGGAAATTTGCCATTTACTAACTTTACTTCTGGTTTCCAAGAAACTGTTGATTATATGTTTTGCGATTCACAGCAATTTGAAGTAGATTCAGTTATTCCATTGCCATCAGAAGACGAATTGTCGTTGCACACAGCTCTACCCTCAGTTGTAATGCCGTCTGATCATCTTGCTCTAGTTTGTGATCTCAAATGGAAAACATATTGAAAAAAAACCTAAACAAGCTCCATGGTCAAAGCTGAAACATTTTATAGTAAACTGTCATCAGCTATGTAAACAAGAAGATGTAATTTTTGAATCATAGTTTTCTCATAAAATGAATAGGCAATAGTCACCTTCACAGTTCCCTGTGCCATTTTGAAAGGTAGCCCTGCCTTTGTATCAAAGCAAGATGAACGGTGAGCTTGCAACAACTTGAACAATTATTCACATCATTGCATCGATGCACAGGCACAGTCAACAGTCAACACGGCACAGGGAACTGTGAAGGGGACTATTAGAAGGTTCATGTGACTAGTTGTTTAAAAAAGTGACAATATTTATCATTGCATCATTTTTAAAAAATGGCTTTTTATGACCAAAGTGGAAAAAATCTGGCCATTTCTGTATGAAAGTTAGTTGAGAATATCTTTGCACTATTGTAAATATGTAAACATTCAACTTTCAAACTTGTCTGACAAATATGGTGTTTAATTTGGAAAATGCTTAGAAATGCATGCATGCATTTTGTTTTTCAACCTTAAGGTGACTGCCTACTTTTGAAAATTGATTTAAGCTTTTTTTTAAACTTCGATTTTCCTAATTGAAATTTAATACTGATTCCAAATCTGGAAAGAAAAATAGGATGTCTCTAGCTTGTTTTCCAGATAATCAGCATTTAATGGAAGCCTACGCATGACTTTTTGAAGTAAAAACTGTGCCACCGGAAGTGATTAGAAAAAAAATAATATCTACAAGATAATAATTATTTGTAGACTATATGATTGCAAGAATGAAGGCAATCATTCTACAATAATACATCAGCGGTTTTTGAGCGCGCCCTCATCGTGGGCTCAATTCGAACGTTCAAAAGTAGGCAGCCACCTTAACATCTCATTGACTACTATTAAAACTCCAGTGTATGCGGGCGTAGCCTCAAATACAGGAGTTGCTTGTTTGTTATTCTAATTTTTGTTTACAGACCTCCGAAGTGAGGCTAAGCATGCATACACTGGAGTTTTAAGAGTTGTCCTGATTTACCAATTATACACTAGAAAAGCATCATCATCAAAGCATCAGAAATAAGCAAATTTGATTGTAATAGAGCGCAAACAATATAACTGTGAAACGTTTGTAAGACTAAATAGCACAATTTCATGCAAATTCCATTGTTTTTCTATTGTTTAATTAGCACTATTTTGTACTATTTAGTAATTAATAGGGTTTCACAGATTTATTGTTTGCACTCTAATATGTTATTAACTTAATATGATATAACTAGCTAAAAACTAGTGTGAGCTGAGTTGGTGTTTCTAATGAATGGTAATGATAAAAAGGTAAATTATACACCATGAAAAGATGAAAGAACTACTGACGTTTCAGACGCTAGTTCTTCTTCTTCCTCCGACGATTCAAAGCTCTTGAAAAAATGAAGGGTCTGAATGTAACAAGAAATTTAGCTGTTTTATTGTAGGTAAATGTTCACATTTCCACGGCTCTCAAGGGTGATGTGTTTTGGTTTCTTCCTTGCTAGCAGGAGACTCACTCGGTGATGATTCTTGGCAGAGAAAAAATCTGCCAAAAATTGCCAAGGAAGGAGACTGCTAGCAGGGAATTTGGTCACTGGCCTCAAGCTTCCAACCGTTTCCCAGTTTTTGAATAGTTTCTATTTTTATTACTGTTATTAAGTTATTGTTGTGATTTTGCAGTGCCCCCCATCCCCTGTGTAGGAGAGCCTTCAAAAAGTTGGAGATAAACAGGGGTCCCGAAAAATCAGGAGTAGGGGAATGTCAGTGTCAGATTAACACTGGAGGGACCCTGAAGGTATTTGTAAAAGCCAAAAATCACAAGCCTGGTGTAAATACTGTTTTTGGACTTACAGAAATTCTTCTGTGCACAGGTATTAAAATGTAGAAAACGTATTTCGGTACAGACCAACTGTACTATGAGTGTAGTAAGACACAGATCAAGTTCGACCATGAAGTGCCACTCCAAGAGTAATGTGTTTGCACGTGTTTCAAAGTGAACACGTGGTTTTTTCCGGCTTTATGATTGGCTCATAAATGGGGGGACGTCTTGATGGAACAACAAACTCGAAGTAAAGATGAATCTGGCCAAAAAGTTTGATCGAATGAGACGTTTATAAAATTTTTGGTTCTGTTATTGGACATCGTTGGTATATTGTGACCTGAAGTTGAAGGATTATCCGGTTTTTAAATTGTTTAAAGACTACAGAACATACACAATTGTTCAAAGCATTTGTTATCATAGATTGATTCTCAGTCACGAGACCACTGGTGAAACGGAAGAAGCTCACTTTGAATATAGTAGATGAAAGTATTCTGCACCTCATGTGCAAAAGATTTTCTATAGATCAAGTGGTTTTACGTGAACATGGATAGCGATCAGTTGAGTCGCTCTGATGTAGAAGAAGATGAGTTGACTGACATTGACAAGGGGGTAAGTTTGCACTTGCAAAAATGTCCTCTAACTTTGCTTATTGTAAAGAATGTTTAATTTTTGAATTTTCAACTGAACATGAGTTATGCACCTTAAAGGCAAAGCGACAGCTGGTTACTGACACAGAGCAGTTTAGAAAAGTCCTAGATCGACCTTACGTTGCACCAAGATTAAGTGCCCATGCAACCTCTACCGAGGGAGGAACTCCTACTTCTCATTACGACTACAACTTTGATGAAAAGGATTATAAAAGTAAGCTAAGATTTGCTGGTTTTAAATTCCATTACATGTTTTATTTCGTTTTTATTTTTATGATTTGTGTTACTTAACTGCTTCCATTAAAAAATAACGTCTTGAGAATAACACTTAATAATAGCTGTGGCCCTCATAACCTCAGCTGTGGTTCCATAATGATCGAATCGGAATTTAGGAGTTCTCTTTATTTGTTTTAGCCTATAGCTAGCTTCTGCGTAATAATGGATGAAATACCCTAAATCCTCTATTAAGCACCCACCCCCCCCCCCCCTCCTTAAATAAACCCCCCTTTCAAATAAACCCTCCTGAGAAAGAAATTTATCATATGAACCATACAGCTCTGGTCATACGCTCTGATAAAACCTATGGGAAAGTCACGTGAAAAGGCACCAGAAAAACCTGTCTTCTCCATTTAGGTGTGCTGTATTTATCAATTATAGGAATTCGTTATGGTAAAAGTAGGGTTATATAATAGAATTCTTATTGACTGAGTTTAGGTCAGGGCCAGATGGGAAAAAATACTTGGCTCTTGGTCATTTGTATGGACATCTCTGCACTTGGTCCATAACCGCATAACCTCAAGCCAAGTGTTTTCCTGACTTTGCCTCTTACTCAGTCAATATGTACCTGCGTAATAGGTAAATTACGAGCCTTAGATGAAAGACTGAAGAAGAGTGCTGTTTCGGCCTGTATTGGGCCTCGTCAGCACAGTGTATCTAGTGAGCTGGCAATCATGCGACTTGAAGTTGTGAAAGGCTTGTATGGCACTCTTCTTCAGTCTTTCATTTAAGGCTCGTAATTTACCTATTACGCATATCCGAGCCCATCCCACACAGCGCACTGCCTTATCTATCTAGTACTACACTGTGCTGACGAGGCCCAATACAGGCCGAAACAGCTGTCCACAGTTTCTAGTTGAGCTGGCTCATTTTTTACACGACTTGAAGTTGTGAAAGGCTCGTATGGCACTCTTCTTCAGTCTTTCATCTAAGGCTCGTAATTTACTTCTTACAAATAATAACGATGAATTAATTACTGCTTTACATGAGTCACTGCCATGACTTGCCAAGTGTTTGGTTAAAGAGAAACACTATTTATAACCAAACTCAGAGGATTTAGTTTTTGAGATGACCCTAGCTACAGCTAGTGTTCATTATAGAGGTTTGTTTCACAGCAGTTTTAAAGTAGACACACTTGGGTCAGGTTTGGTCTTGTGTGGTGTCTATCTGGTTGTATTTTTCGATAGGACTCTAAGTTTAGCTAAACAAGTTACTGCAGTTTGCCAGTCTGCTTTTTACCATATTAGGAACATAGCACGCGTTAGAAGGTATTTAAGCTATGACACCACAAAAATCCTAGTTCATGCATTTGTGACTTCGAAGATAGATCATTGTAATTCTTTATTGTTTGGCTTACCCATACACCTCGTGCAACGCTTACAATATGATCTTAATGCTGCCTCTAGGCTTATTAGTCTTTTACGCAAATCAGATCATATTACACCAGTATTGATGGAGCTACATTGGCTCCCAGTTGAACAGCGTATTAAGTATAAGATCCTTCTTTTTGTCTTTAAGGCAGTGAATGGTATTGCGCCAACTTATCTTAGTGATTTAGTGTGTCCTTACGTTCCATCTCGCACATTGCGTTCATCTGCCAAGGGATTGCTCAGGGTACCCAAGTTTAAGCTTAAGACCTATGGCGCTAGGGCATTCTCCATTTGTGGGCCTTTGTTATGGAATACTCTTCCCCAAGATATTAGATTATGTTCAAGTTTGGATAGCTTTAAGAAAAAGCTAAAAACATTTTTATATAAAGAGGCTTATGATTAGTTTTTTAGATTAGTTATTCATTTTATATATATTTATAATTACTAGATTATTATATTTTTATAGAATGTAGTCATTAGATAGTTTAGTAGTTACATTTTGATTATTTGATATTTCAGTAATTATTTATATTTGTTATATTGTTTGTAAAGCGCTTTGAACATCATAGGTAAAAGCGCTATAGAAGTCAGGTCAGGTTTTCGAACTTGCTACTGGTACCATGTAACCCAGTACTACCTGCCACATGGACGGGTCGTCGGCGTCTAAACCGGCTCCCCCACTGGCTATCCAGTGAGGAGGGTGGCTTGACACCCAGCAGGATCAAAAATAAGACCTGTCAAAGGGTGGAGGAGCTCGTAGGAGCCAACAGCCATCAAGCAAGCGTCTTCTCGGATAATGACGTAAAACCGGAGGTCCCGTCTGCTTGCACTTGACCCCTGATAAAGTGGACGTAAAAGATCCTGTAGTATTTTTTGTAAGAGTAGGGGATTGTTACCCGATACAACAGTCTGACCTTTGTTCGTGGTTTCGTCGTGCGTGTGTTTATTTATTTTATTTTATTTTCGTATCATTTATTTATCTATTTATTATTTTATTTCCTGTGGTATGGGTTGTGTAGCGGCAGCCACAGGCGCCAAGCAAAGCTCACAGCCTACCACAGTTTGTGGTTTTTCTTTTTGTTTAAAGCGCCTAGAGCAGATTTGGATAGGCGCTATATAAATATTTATTATTATTATTATTATTATTATTATAGAAATAAAGTTATTATTATTATTATTATTATTATAGATGTTTGTTTATTTCTTGCAATATCAGTCAATAAATTAGCTTTTATTTGTTCCCTGCAAAGATCAAAAGTGCTAACCAGGCTAGTATTATTGCAATGTAATTGAACAAAACTAACCATCCAAAGGATGCACCTTTTCACAAAACATGGATACCACAGATAACTACCATTAAAAAAAAATTGCCTGTAACTTTATATTTTTTAATCAAATAAATGGTACCTCATTCTAGTAGAGCAACACAGTCTCATATTTGAACACTTTACACTTATTTTTGGGATTCATTTTGTCTCACTTGAAATGGTGGATCAATGCTTTACTATGGAGTACCATGTATTTGATGAATAAAGTTATTATAAAGTTATATAGTTCATTTTATGGGCCCATTTTCCACAGTATTTGTTCTATCCACCTATCAGAAAGCAAATTTGCAATAACCTTCACATAACCCACAAGCAAAATAATGATGCTTCTTAAAAACAATGCTGGAAGTATAAACTATTATTGCAATTATTGATGCAACTTGCTTCAAAAAATAGTTGACCATTCAATTACTTCATGTAGAATCAATACTTTGAATATTTGTCAGGGATTATGTTGTAAATTATGTCATATTAGGTTAATTCTACTTTAATTTATCCCCAGGCCTTTTCTTTGTGATATAAGATTTGCACTAAACATTAATTCACATGTTTGCTGTCTTTTAGATCGGAGAAAAACATCCACAAAATATCATGAACCACTGCGTCGCATTCCCACTCATCATGGTGACCTATCTTCTTATGACAAGAAAAGCTCTAAAAAACACCACAAGAAGAAACACAAAAAAGATCAAAACAGAGACACTAAAACACAAAAACCTGTGAATAAAAATCATGAAGAAGAAAAAGCCATATCTGGGGAAAATCCACCCCAAAGATGTTTTGATACTGTGGTTTTAGCTGAAGAGATACAGAATAATGTAGAGATAAATAAAGCTAGTAAAATTGAAGAAATAATAGACTTTGATAAGGATAGTAGCAAAGTTCCAACTGAAGATGACTCTGAGAAGTTTATTGCTTTAGCTTCAACAAAGGAGGATAATGTTAAGGAAGCAGATGGTGGTTCTTTACAATATTCAGAGAAAGAGAAAAAAGATGTAAATGAAAAGGCTTCCTCGGTCGTTTGTAAAGAAATTGATATTCCTTCAACATCTGAAAGTTATGTTGATGGACCAAGTAAAGCCAACAAAAGCAATGACATACAAAAACAAGAAAGCTTAAAGAGGGAAGAAGTTGGTGACGGTAAACAAATAAGAAAATTTGTGGCAAGAGATAGAGAATCATCATTCATTGACGTAATGCCAAAAATCAAAGAGCATGTTGAGTTGTCATTTGATGCTATAAAAATGCCAGATGATACTGATAAAGATGTAGCACAATTTCCATCTAAAGATGAACCCGATTTTGAGTCTCACCACAGAGAAAAAGTTGTAAGTATGCAACATCTAGAGAAGAAAGGCCATAAACGCCATCACCATCATCATCGACGCCATCGTAAACATGAGGTCAAGCAACATAGGACCATAAGTGAAAGAGAAGCATTGGCTGAGAAAGTACGCATACGTTCTGGACTTCTAACTCTTCAAGAAACTGAACCTAGAGTTGATGACTTTCCAAACACACATCTATCAGGAGTGGAAGAAGAAGAAGTTGGAAATTTAGAAAAGAAGGACCTGCAGGAAATAGCATGTAAGACTGTCTTATATTTATTATTACTTATTAAGTTGAGGGAAGCACGGGTGTTGTGTGCTCCTAATGTGCTGCCTCTCACCAATGTGACCAGGGATCAAGCCCTGCTGGACCTGGGTGTCATGTGAGTAGAGTCAGTTTTTTTGGGGGGGTTCTATTACCTTGGGTTCTCTTACCTTGGGAAGTCGACTTTTAAATTATAATTCAACCTATCAGCTGCCTTATCAATTGAGTTGCAAAGTGCATAAGATTTAGGTTTTTAGATGTTCTTAATACTACAGATCTCACCAAACTCAGTGACAGGTCATTAAAAGCTCATGTCTCTACCATATTTGCAAGCCTCACTGCTGATTTTAGTGGCTACTCTGAAATGGATCGAGGTGAATAGCTTGGGACGTACCTACTGCATAGGAAATTTAAAGCTCTACAAGAAGAATTCTGTTCCTTAATAATCAATGAAATATAGAAAACAGAGCGATTATATTGTAACTGTTTTTTTTCCTGGAAGCTTCAATGATATAGTAAGAAAGTTTTAACTGAAGAGGAACACTGTCAAAAAATTTCAGAATACAATTTGGTACTACTGGAAACAAACATCCTAAGCCAAGTTCTAGTGGAGTAAAACACCTTCAGCCCCAAGATGTGCAATTCATTGAGTTCTTGAAGACTAATTTGACCTTCGATGACAACCGATGCATGTGAATACCTTTTGTGTACTTCCCGAAGGCACCAGCCAACAAGCATTGAATTGAACAGTCCAAAACTGCATGTTAGGAGGAAAATGGTATTGGAATAGAATGGTCAGAACTTCTGCAGAGAAGTTTACCCCTGAAAATATTCAGTACTGCCAAAACTTTGTAAATTATCTTTCCACTATGGATTGACTTTGAATTCGTATCTATCCATGACTAGCATGCTATCAAACATGAAGCTGATATGAGTTCTAAGAAATTCGACACAGATGTGGGTGTTCCAGTACACAAAAGTGGGCAAGGTAGAGACAAGAATTTTTTGATGACCTGTCACAGTTTAGTGAGACCTGTAGTAATAACATAATTAATACTTAGAACACTGTTAATAATTAAATTGGTATTTGTTTTAATACATATTTATTAATACAAGCATATACACTCCTAACTCTTTCCCTGAAATCCTAATCATATTAACAATGTCTAGCTGCAAATTATTTTATAACCAAGCAATATTATATATGTTGTCATGATATTGCTTCTTGATAATAAAAATATATTTTTACGAGGATAGAAATGATGCTTTTAAAAGTTTTTTAAATAAAGTGTTTCACTTTTAAAAACATTATTTCTATCCTTGTAAATATATATAAATATATACATGTACACTCAATTGCAGAAACACTGTAGTATACATTTATACATATCTCTAATTTATTCAGTATAGCTAATGATATGCAAAACAGAAAAATCGCTTTATTTATTGTTAGTTTCATTCAATGACTGTCAAAATATTTTTTCTTGTCTATTGGATTGTACAGATTATGAATCTGTTGGTTTTAAGCATTGAAAATGGTTATTTTGCATTATGCTCTCATTAGATATTTATATAAATGTATACTACAACGTTTCTGCAGTCAAGTGTATCTATATCTATCTATTTATTTATCTATTTATTTATTAGTAATAAAATAGGGTTTTAAACTTTGATTCTAATGTTTTCCTTATTTTTTTAATATGTTCTGAACAATGTTTTGTAAAATATTTTATAGGGCATCGTTTTGAAGACCTTCGAGGACTTAGGAGGCGTCGCCCTCACCTTCGCAAACCAAGGCTCAAATCTGGTATGTTGACCAGACAAAGTAGTATGGACACTCTAACTGTGAGTTACAAGCAGTTTCCAGTGAAATATGATCACAGCCCACATGAGGTTAGTATTAAAAACCCTATAGAAAATCGTAATTATCTATTCATTTATAAAACAGTAATGATGAAAAGGTAAATTATACACCGTGAAAAGTCTTTTACTCCGACGAAGGACTAGCGTCCGAAAGGTCAGTAAGTTTTTTCATCTTTTCACGGTGTATAATTTACCTTTTCATCATTACTGTTTCATTAGAAACACCGACGCAGCTCACACTAGTTTTAGCTAGTTATACCTATTCATTTATAAAGGGCTAACTCATTAACCCATTGAGCATTGGTGTATAGTTGCAGAGGGTAACATTTGGCATAAAGCCATTGTTGATGCCAAATATTTATAACCCACTTTTATTTATTTATTTCATTATTATTATTATTATTATTGTTATTATTGTTGTTGTTATTATTATTATTATTATTATTATTATTATTATTATTATACTACACTGATTTCATAAACAAAAAACTAAATAATAATTAAATGAATACACACAGTACGCCTAATAGAAATTACAGTCAACACAGCACACACGAAAAGGAAAGAATAGACGAGCATGTGACAGGAGACGATAACAGGACAAAGTTCGAATTGACAGTCGCACCCTAAATAATATCATGACAGCTTGACAAAGACTTATTACGAGTAAGCTAAAAACTAATCCTTTTTTAGGCGTTCATTGAATTACAAGAATTAACAGACAAAGGAGATGGAATGATGTGGAAAGAGACAGCCAGATGGATCAAGTTTGAAGAAGACGTTGAAGCATCAAATCGATGGGGGAAACCACACGTGGCATCTCTGACATTCCACAGTCTACTGGAATTAAGAAAAGGCCTTGAAAAAGGTAATACATAATTGTTTTATCCTATAATAATAGCAAAAGAGTATTTATTGGCAGGTTATGTTAGTGCTGCCATATGCAAGAGAAATGCGTATTGACGACTTATATACATCATTTAACAAAACGATTATAGGAGCCAAGGGTGATTGGTCATTCCCAGATCCAAGAATAGCTGGAATGACTTGTGTTTCTTATTATCATGAACAAACTAGGACATTTTAAAACTGTAGTGAATATTTGAATCATGTTATTAATCTTTATTTACAGGAACCGTTTTGCTAGACTTAGAGCAGTTTGAGCTGCAAAGTATTATCGAAACAGTGGTAGAAAACATGGTTATCACAGATCAGATTCCACGATCTGATAAAGAGATGATAATAGCAGCCTTGCTTTGCAAACACAAACATCAATATCAACAGCAAAATCCTGATATACCAAGGCGGCCCTCCTTCTACAATCTCATGTCATTTGCACAGAATGCTCCATCAAAAGATGAAAACAACTCTACTTTCCTACTGCATGCAAAAGATGACGAAGAAGAAGAAGGTGTCATTCGATTAAAAATTGATGAAGATTTTTCTGATCGTTCCGATAATGACGGTCAAAAAAGCATTGTATGTAAAAAAAAATTTAAAAAACGTTCTTTAATACGCTGACAAACTAAAATTTGATTGTTCAAATAATTGTTACAGTATCTTTATTTTGAAAAATCTGTTTAGCTAAATACGTCACTTGAACGCTGAACCAATGAGAACATAAGGGACACGGTAGCTCAAAACTATGTGACCTTTTTCAGCTTCATAGCCGACTTTTACTTTCGTTTACGTGTTTGTTTATACTGACGCCAAACGATTAGACACAAACATATTTTCAATAGGTGTGAAATCGCACGTATATTCAAATCGAAAACAAAAGTAATTTTCAAAAACCTCAGTATACCGGAACCCTCGCTAAACCGGAAATTTTTATCGGTCCCAGCCCTGTCCGGTATAGAGGAGTTTTACTGTATCTTTATTTTGAAAAATCTGTTTAGCTAAATACGTCACTTGAACGCTGAACCAATGAGAACATAAGGGACACGGTAACTCAAACCTATGTGACCTTTTCAGCTTCATAGCCGACTTTTTCAGATCAATTAATAGACCTTTCCCAAATGACTCTAAGTCGAGGTCTTCATGTGTTTATACATTTACTTGCTTTTTTCAAGTCCAACATCGATTTGGAGCCATTCTCTTTTGGCCACTTATTAAACGAATTTGGGAAAGGTCTAGTGCTGTGTCGCAACTCTATATCATCAATTTTATAGATTTTTCAAACTCTTCTTTTCTTTCTTTGTAGGTTCCATTGTTCCCTTCTAGTGAGGACGACATTACGACCCCTAAACGTGAAGTGACATTTGAGCCTCCCAAACCAGTTGAAAAGGGGACACGTAAGAATGAATCCAACGTAAAGTCGCGTATTCCAGCTGATGCTGAAGCAACCGCTGTAATGGTTGGCTCGTTAAGCAAACTAACAAGCCAAGTCTTGGCATTTGTACGCATTGCCAAAGGATGTTACCTTGGTGATCTTACAGAGGTTGATATCCCTGTACGTTTTATTTTCGTTATGCTCGGGCCACCTGATAATAGCGACACTTACTATGAAATTGGCCGGTCTATATCTACACTCATGTCAGATCAGGTCAGTATACATTTGTAATGACTATCAGTTGTCCCTTCACGTATTATTGATTAATTTGTCGGCTTATTTGCAGGTATTCCATGATCTAGCATACTATTCTGAATCACGTGAGGATATCTTGCATGCTATAAATGAGTTTCTAGATGACACAGTAGTTCTCCCTCCTGGTGAGTGGGATCGTCAGCTACTTGTTCCTTTGTTGATGAAGCAAAGTAAGGTCATGGCTAAAAGAAGAAAAGAAGCCAAACAAATAAGTGGTAAGATATAAATATGTGATAAGATAAATAATAACAGTTTTGTTGTGCGCTTTTTTAGGGCATGCAACAAAATAAAAAAAGTCATTGCTGAGCTAATTTTTGTGAAAACAGACATACCAGCATAACCCCGAGTTGGTATAACTTCTAGTACCCCATGCTCACATTAACACAGTGTTGTTTGTTATTTTCGAGATGTCAAAACCCCAATGATTACATTATCAGTTCGTTTCCCGTAATAAACTCGACATTTCCAATAAGCCTTTTCATAGTTTAAGGATCGATTCCACTGCGCATGCGATTTTATCCCGAATTTCTCCTTTTCTTTTGTCTAAGCCTTTTTTGTTTTTAATTAAACAAAAGAAGGTGAGAAATTCGGGATATAATCGCATGCGCAGTGGAATCAATTCTTAAACTATGAAAAGGCTTATTCCCGGGTTTCACTTAGCTAATAAAAGTCTTTGGATCTCATTATATGTTCCAAATGATGGTCAAACACTGACCACCATGTGCTGTCAACTAGAAAGAATTCCTGGGTTTCACTTAGCTAATAAAAGTCTTTGGATCTCATTATATGTTCCAAATGATGGTCAAACACTGACCACCATGTGCTGTCAACCAGAAGAAATTCTATGTGACAACTTGTGATTCAGCCGATGGACATTCTGCACAAGTGAAACCCAAAATCTTGTTTCATTATTTATGTCATGAGACATTATATCAGTCAGTTAACCCGGCTTTGTACTGTATTCACAGCCATTGCTATTGCTGCCGCAGAGGAGGAAGAAGACCCATTGAAAAGAACAGGCCACCGATGTGGTGGGCTTATCAGAGATATTCAAAGGCGTGCTGAGTGTTATGTAAGCGACTTTAAAGATGGCTTTAGCCTCCATTCCTTGTGGGTTACCATTTTTTTGTACTTCTCGGTATTCGCTCCAAACATTGCTTTCGGAGGTCTTCTGGCAGAGAAAACTGAGCGATGGCTTGGGGTATCAGAGGTCATATTTGGTACTTGTATATGCGGTATACTTTTTGGTTTCTTCTCTGGACAGCCAATAATAATCATTGGAGCTACAGGACCTGTGCTGGTTTTTGAACAAACTATTTACCAGGTATATAAGTGATTCAACTTATTGTAAATGGGCAAACAAACTATCGTAAGTTATTTGCCTCTCGACTCTGACCACTGTGTTCCAGGTTCGAGCACATGCTTGGGCTAGATCATATGTGGGTTGAATTTGTTTCATGTGCTGTAGTTCTCTCTTGCCTTGAAGGTTCCCTCCGTAAAATTTAACATGTGAATTAAAAGTCGTATATGCATAGATTTAAATGTATGTTCCACTAAAAGAGGGCGATTATCTATTCATAGAGATTACTTCATGGTTAGTGAGCGCGTACGGTTTTTATTCACGAGTTGTGAAGAATCAAACGAACGAGCGAGTGTTTATTTATTTTAAAAGTACTGAGATATTACAAGATTTTTTGAACTTGGAGTTGGGAGAAAAATTTATTGAACCTCGAACAATTGGTTAACTGAAATAGAAATGTCTCTTTCTAATAGTGTGATAAACTTCTAAATATAAGTATACTTAGATCAGATTTGTGAAATTGCTCAATATCAAAGTGAAAACCAATCAAAAAATAACGTAATGACTAATACATGAAAAAAATAATACTTTTTCCTTTCTCTTTGAGTTCTCGTTGCTTTGATTGCAAAGCTTTTCGTGTCTGTTCAAAGTCAGCGTCTTTGATGATGCTCACCCCATATTTTTTTTTCTTTAGATATCGTTCAAAACTAGCTATAAAAGTCCGTAGAGAGCTTGGTTCGTTGTTTTCGTTGGCCGGTTCTTTCTTACGGACACCGAGGACGAATTCGCTGAGGTGTTTCGTTGAGTTCTTTCGCAGGAATCTGTTCTATAGCTATCGTCTCTCCTTTCGTTCGTAAAAATTCCCTAAGGAGTGCCACATCGTTCTGTGTCTTTTTTCAAGTGTTTTCGTTGTGATTCAGTGATTCAGTCGATTTGAGCAAATCTTGAGAAACAACCTTCCATGTTTAAGAACTTTTGACAACAAACACTCAAATCAAGCTGACACTTTCTGCACGAAGCGTGGGAAAACTCGATACGATGTTTTTCACTAGTGAAAAATATCGTAAAGCCAATCACAGTGCTGATACGATGTTCTTCACTAGTGAAGAAAAACGTATAGCCAATAGGATCGCTTCTCGTTTTTGTGATATGATTTTTATGAAATAGCTTGCGAACATGTAAATCTCAGTACTTATATAATAAAGTTTATTTATTCTATTTATACTTTTAAATTTCTATTATTTATACGATTATTTATACTGTTACAGTGCAACGCGCCTGGCAACCGTGGCCATCCAACTTATTTTATCCAGTTTAATGGCCAATCAGATAGCGAGAATTTCACTCAGCGTGAACAGAAATATTCAAATTTATTTTGCTGGCTAACTCTGGACACTTTTGTAAAAAGTTTTTAAAATGCGGGAAAGGATTCAACAGTATTGGTAAAATAATAAGATAGGTGGTCAGGGTTAGAGTCGCAATGCAAACGGGGATTATTATCGCCCTTTGTCAACCCAAACCTATTATGATGCTATTCCTATTTTGAAATGTTTTCAATCTCAAAACCCCTTCTTGTATTTCTTGGAGTGAACTTAAAGTAGTGTATAATAAGAAGTATTTCTAGTTGCGTGGTGTGGTCTGTGTTTTCTTTGGTAAGTCATTCCAGCTGATAGGTTATGTGGTGTGGTCAGTTTTCTTGGGTTAGTCATTTCAGCTGATAGGTTATGTGGTGTGGTCAATTTTCTTGGGTTAGTCATTCCAGCTGATAGGTTACGTAGTGTCTGTGTTTTCACTGGTTAAACCTGGTTTTCACTAGCGACGGAAGCGGAAGCAGAAGCAGAAGCGTAAGACGTCTTATGTTCCTGTGAAAATCAAAAAACGAAGACGTAAGCAGAAGCAAAACATCGACGGAAGCATAAGCAGAAGGAACGGAAGGTTTCCTTTTCCTTATGCTTATGCTTATGCTTCCGTCCATATGTCGATAGTGAAAACCAGATTCTTATGCTTCCGTCGCTAACATACAGAACGCAAGGTGGTAAGCCAATCAAATTCCCATACTCAGTCCCCTGCACGGGAAACGTCCTATTGTTTCTTTTATGCTTCCGTCACATTCATTTACACTAGAACATAACGATCTTATGCTTATGCTCATGCTTATGCTTCTACTTCCGCCGCTTATGTCGCTAGTAAATACCAGCCTTTAGTAATGACATAATAGTCTTATCTTGTTTCGTCTACAGTTTTGCAAGCAGTATGGCATCGAATTTCTTCCGTGGCGGTTTTGGATAGGAACATGGGTCATGATTATTTTGCTGGTTGTTGTCATCTTTGAGGGATGTTTTCTGGTGCGTTATTTTTCTCGCTTTACGGAGGAGATATTTGGATGCCTGATATCAGCAATATTTATTTACGAGGCTATCAATTTCCTGGTTAAGGTAGGACGAATTCATTTTTACTTTCTTTGTATTAAAATGGCTTTACTTGACACATGATGATAGACTGGATGTTAGCAGATAATATTTCCGGTTCATTTTATGTCATTTTGACTGATTTATTATGAAGGGTCTTGAGGGAAAAGATACTTTAGGGGTAACATTTAAAAATATATTATCCTAAAACTAAGAAGTAATTTGCATTCTCTCTTAGATGCAAATGATGTCTATTGTCTGTTCTATCTTTATGGTCTAGTTTCTAAACGGGTGTACTGATTAGATCTCACTTGTTGTTTAAGGTATTCAAGGTTAATCCATTGGGCCGAATTAGTAGCATCAGGAATATGACAATAACAGGAGATTATGTAGTTGTTCCGATTAAAGGAGAGCCCAACACAGCTCTTCTGTCTGTCATTCTACTATTTGGAACTTTCTTTGTTGCCTTTTACATGCAAAAAGTCAGACACAGCCATTTTTTTGGGAAACAGGTAAGAAAATAACTGTCTGGTCATGTTCTTTGATGTCGTATATCTTCAATTTATGCCAGGGTGGCATCGCCAATGTGACCCGGGTTTTGTTTTTCTCCGGGTTCTCCGCTTTTTCTTTCCTCTGCAAAAATCAACTTCTAAATTTCGATTGGGATGTAGTGGAAGAAGAGCCACTCTGTGAAACCACTATTTTATAATAATAATTTTTCATGATTTATTTTATGCCGTGTTTGTTTGACTTATGCCAGTTCTTGACGTTAGGGTTTCTTTATCCCCACACCCCCACATTCAGTGGTTAATCATTTCTTTTTTGGTTTTCTTTCAGATGCGAAGATTAATAAGTGATTTAAGTATCGTCATCGCTATGGCAACCATGGTTGTTTTGGATATTGTGGTAGGAGACAAAGTACTCACTCCTAAAATTGCGTTTGGAAACCCTTTCAAGGAAGGTTTTCTTCCAACACTTCACGAAAAACGAGGATGGGTTATAAATCCCATTGGACTTAAGGAAATAATACGACCCGGATGGGTTTTCGCGGCATTTGTTCCTGCGATATTTGTGGGAATTCTTCTTTTTATGGAAACCGAACTGACTGGTGTTTTATTAAACAAGAAAGAGAACTGCCTTCGAAAACTTCCAGGATTCAATATGGACTTAGTTTTGATGGGTGTTTTAACGTTTATCTGTGGTATATTTGGATTACCGTGGATGTGTGCTGCTACTGTTCGTTCAATATCACATTTCTCTGCCTTGTCAGTATGGAGTACATCGCACGCCCCGGGCGAAAGACCATTCCTTGTTGAAGTAAAAGAACAGAGAGTTACAAATATTGCTATACATGTCTTGACAGGTAAGGACTTACACTTTCACTTATCTTTACATTTTCTTTTTGTTCAGTTGTGGGAAAATCAGGTTCAATAAATACTTAGTTTGGATTGGGTTTGTTCCAGATATGAACGGTTGTGCTGGCATTGGACTTCGTTTTTTACTATGCGTTGCAAACCAATTTGGGCGATTAAGCAGATTGCGTTCAATGTTATCACTTTCATGCTTGTTTTGAACGTAGTACATTTTTTTCTATATAGGGTTTTCCATTCTTTTGGCTCCAGTACTTAATCGTATTCCTGTTCCGGTCCTTTTTGGAGTCCTTCTTTTCTTGGGCGTAGCATCCTTATCTCATATCCAACTTGTTAACCGTATCATTATGTTATTCATGCCTCCAAAACACCATCCTGATGTCAGCTACGTCAGAAAGGTGAGCTAGCATTTTGCATCCTTTACTTGACATTAACAAGGTGAATAGGTGACTTTAAACTAATTACATTTCAGGTGAAAACAAGGACGATATACTGGTTTACTGCCATCCAGATGCTGTGTCTTTTTCTATTGATGATTGTTAAGTTAACCGACGTGGCTCCTGCATTTCCTTTCTTCATCATATGTCTCATCCCGCTCAGGTGGTCTCTAAACAAGATTTTTGACGAAGAAGAATTAGCGGAGGTAAATAAAGGTTGAAACATTTAGAAGGTTTATGTTGATCTTTATTGATACTGAATTAGTTTTTGTAACGTACACACCATGGTTATGATAAGGTTTGGATCAGATTCAGAAAGTGGCTGGAAAAGCCTTGAAAACACCGGTTCCAAACTAAAGACTGATGAAAAAGCACCAAAGAGTTGTAGTAACGCGTTATTGTGATGTTTTTCTTTTCAGCTTGACAACGAAGAAGGTGAAAGCGATGATAGTGATTTCGATGACATGGAATTATTAATGCATCGCTAATACTAGAGTAATTACCTTAATTGAAAAAACGCTTTCTATATTTTGAGTAAAGTGGGTTTTCTTTCAAACACGAAAGTCTTATAAGACGTACCTCTTATAGAGGTATTAATTTTGTACAAAGCAAGTGTTCCTGTATTCCATATTAACGCAAAATTTTCTACTTTTCTTCTCATAAAGCTTCAATGAGTAGGAAAGTCGATATATCATTTCCGCAATGGTGGAAGCACATTGTAGAGGGAACCGATTTGTTATTTGTGCTGTTTACATTTTTATCAAACTGTGCACCACTATCGGATTGGTACCCTGGGTTTCGGAGGGTTTTTGTTCTCTTGGATTCACTGAGAGCTTCGAAAGCGAGACGCGAGAGGCGGAAAAAGTGTAAGGCGGTTTTCATTTCGCCTCTCCCGGCTTACTGTCATCTTGTGACTTTGATAGTAGCTCGGGAGAGAAGAGAGGTTAAAAATATGCGAGATGCAGGTTTAAGAAGTTTTAGACTAATTTTTGTGCTTGGAAATATATGTGCCAAATCAAATACAATAAAACTTGCTATAACGACCGGACAGTACTACCGGACAGAGTTTCACGTATTAACAGTCTTTTATGAACGGCCTGTACACCAACAAATAAAAGTACTTTTGTAAATAATTCAACTTGATAGTAAATATAGCTCATAGATTCATTCTTTACGTCAATTTTAATAAAACATGAATGGAATGTATTATAAATGTTAGAGTTGTGTGTCTACAAAAATGAAAGGAAGTAGTATATCAGTATACGTTCAAACACCAATATAACAGAACGTAAATCACAAAAACTATTTGCAAAATACTAAATTCCACTTATTAAGCAATGGTCAATGCTTAGCGTGCGTAAATCTATTGATGGCGCGGATAGTTGGGAGAGCACGTAGCCTGCGTGCCTCCGAACGTTTACTCGTAAAGTCTGTCTGCAAAACAGCGCAAGAAATCTTGTTCCGGAACCCCCAGCTGCGTACCTGGATTTCAGTACGCGATGCGATTGGCTCTTTCTTACGATTAGAATAGAATAGAATAGAATAGAATACCTTTATTTAAACACGATAAAATTTAAAGCTAAAAGCTTGTGGGGTCGTGCATAAAATAAATTAAATAAATAAATATAATATAAGTATGAATCTGTAAAATATAGCTAATTAACTTAGATAACTTTAAATATCTTATATATAATTCTCACACACATTCACATACACAAACTGCGCAAGCTATTAGACCCGCCAGGGGCAGAAAACACAGACAAATGCGGTGAACACCGTGTCAATAGGCATTCACCTCATCTGAACAGCACCCGCCGCCCATAACGAGTCCAACAGCCCGCGCAGTTACATTCACTCCATAATAAAAAGATAATGTTACATATATACAAAGTCCTTTTTTCTAAAGCGAGACGTCGAGGCAGTAGAGTCAAAATTAAAATTTATAAAATAGTCCTTAGCACTGAGCTGTACTTTGATGTCCTTAAAATTTGAATGTGTTACCTTATCAATATTACAAATTATTAGATTCCATAGAACTGAGCCTCGATACACCAATGAGTCCTTTAAAAATCTGCTTTCAAACCTTGGAATTGCGAGAGTTTCATTTCCGCGTAAAGAATATTTACTATTGCGCTTTATAAAAATACTTTCTGATAAAGATTCTGGTAGACTACGATTGCTTGCTTTATGAAAAATCTTAAATATTTCTAATTTATAATCTAACTTAATTGTTGATTACGTTGATTGGCTTTAATTATCCTTCCTAGTCCTACTCAAGTGTCAGTTGTCCGAACGGTTTGTTTTGATCATTGCACGTGTGTGTGGGGATTTCTCGATCAACTACAGTATCTATGTGCTTTTGAATGGAAATATTTTGTATTTTATGTGCTCGAGGGAGTACCAAACCATCATATTCGGTATCTTGTAGATGGAAAGGCTAAGGTCAGCGTTAAATTGCAGTTGGAGAGTCTGTCAATTCATTTGGCAATCAACAAAGCAAATAAATTTGCAAGTCGTGCTACCAAATATTGGCGAAGCGGCGAATTGTTATACAACAACAACAAAAAACACCACGACATAGTTGCCATTCATGACCTACTGGATGATTTCAGCATCTTCCTCGTCACCGATGACAATTGCTGGAATCCCAATATTATTTAGATATAGCACATGATCTTCCATCAAAGATCGAAGTGGAGAAAGAACCACGATGATGGATCCTCTGGATTTACATCGCAAAATTTCCGAAACTATGGGAATACAGTGAAAAATCATTGACTTCGCTTAACCTGTAGGCAGGTTTACAAAAATATTTTTGTTACTAAAGAATCCCTTAATAGCCTCCTTTTGTTTCCGGCAAGAGGTTTCGAACTTCAAACTGATGTTCAACTGCCGAAAATGCTTCTCTCAATAACTCTTCGCTGTAAGCCGCCATTTGATTCAGACGCGGCGACGAAGACAGAAAGTCAACAGCAAAGACTCAAGACCAATCAGAAACGCCACTATAATAACCAATCAGTATTGAGTCGACAAATCAATGCGGGGGGGGGGGGGGGGGGCCTTGGAACACGATTCTTGTCGCTGCTGCGCAGACGGACTTTACGACAGAAAATTCCGGATGCAGCGCAGGCTAGAGAGCACGATGGTAGCGTAAGAGTAGCACGAGTAACGACGAGGCGGAGCCCAGTAACCATCGTGGTTTTTACGGAGCGCCATCCGTAAAAAAAATTCGGTTTCAAAATTTTTCCGAATTTGCTTTCCGAAATAGTTTTGAATTCGGAAGTATTTCGAAGTATATATATTTCGAGTTCGATTATTTCGAGTCCAGAATTATTTCGAGCTCGGAATGATTTGGAGTTCGGAATTATTTCGAGTTCAAAATTATTTCGAACACGACCGCAAAGAATGATGGGTTCGGACTACGTTCGTAATATAATCGGAAGAGAATCGGAGAGGTTTATGTCAGTCGACAATAGTTCGGAAGGATATCGTGCGTCATCTTTTCGCCTGCTCTTCGGAGTTTTCCAACTTGCGGCATCCTAGCTAGCTCTTAGTGTAAAATTGCATTATTTATATATATAGTCTATACACCCTTTCTGAACTTAAATTAGACTTAAATAAGCAATCAATAACCTAACAAAAGAAAAAAAAGGGGGGGAACTCGTTATCGCATAAACAAAGGCAACAATCAACACCCCAAGAAGGACCGCAAATGACTTTAATAAAATGATTTCTTCTCTATCATAGACAGGAGCGTCTTTTTTTGCACCGCTTTCCTGCCAAACCCCATACGGATTAATAACCGTCTTGCTCTTCGCCCCTGATTAGATTCATTGGCTCGATAACCATGATAACACATGGAATCATGAATTTTTGGTCAAAAAAGGGGTCGTATAACTATATTTCACCACTTATTTCACCACTTATTTCAGTTTTATCAGTTGTCCAATGAAAGTTTGTTTTTCCCAGTTACGTGACCTGACCCTAGTCTTGACCCTAACCCTGGTTAAGCTAAGGGTCACGTATGAATTTTAAATAATGAATTTGAATACACGTGTGTCTTGAGATCAATTATTTTATTTTTCACTTTCTAATATCTTTTGTATAGCATTACTTATAAAAGCAAGAACAGGTACTGAAATATATCGTAACCAAATAAATATCAACTAACATTTTTATTGCTCCGACCATATCCCAGCTTATTTGATTAAAAGCAAGAATAAAATCCAATACAACAGTTTGTAATTACGAGAAATATACTAAAAATACTGCCATTTTGCATTTCGTGAATAATCGATGGAGACAGCGATTCATCCTTTTAAACAGTCTAAGATTATTAGGCTACATGTTTCTCGATTTTACTAAGACTAGTGCCGAACAATAACGTAAAAGTGTTTTCTCTCACTACTTCTATTTTTACTATAGCATACATGGCTAGAATACAAACAGGAATAAATTTCTTAGCTTCGTATGCGAATTGTCCATTCCAGACCACATGAAATTTTATTGAAATAAAGTAGCGTCACAGGGTCTGAAATGGGCACAACAAACCTAAAGCAGTCTATAGAATCCAGGCAAGAGAAAATGAACTAAGAGAAGGAATCCCCCCTATATAGCCTTGTAACCATCATGTGCACAGTTTGATGCTATTTTTAAACCATTTGTTTTTCTGCACGCGCATTTCCTGCGCGCGCTCTACGCTGTTTGCTTACGTTTTGGGGTTTTTTCGTTATTTCAACTCTGCCTTTGACTCTGCCCTGAATATGAATGTGCACGTCGAAAGCTTGGCAAATACGTCAGGAATTTGTTCAAATTTGTTCAAATTTCTGGAGTATTTTTACAAATAGATTCTAAAAATAGCATCAAGGCGTGCACATGATGGGGCACGGGGATTCCTTCTCTTAGTTCATATTCTCTTGATCCAGGCTTATTAATTAATGTTTGTAAAAAGATGGGTAATAGGACGTCCTTTGACCACTACTACCATGGTGCTTCACGAATTTTACTTCATATTCAAATTTTAACAAGGCAAGGAATTCTGGAATTAGAGGATCGTGATGCAATAGTGTAAATGTCCTATTTACCATCTTAAGAGTGCAAATATCATAACCTTGAAATAGCACAAAAATGAAATATGAAATATATCCTCTGAGACCGTTTTAAAAAACTTGCGGATTCAACTACCGTATTCACCGGATAATCCAGGATTGAAGGTTTAAAATTAACCGGATACGTTTGGACGAAGCCTTTGGGCCTTGAGTGCAAACATAGCGTGGTATGACACTCTGGTGCTAATCACTAGTTATATTATTTGCACTCTTTATTTTGGAGGAGATTACAGCTTCTTCTTTTTGTTTTTCTTCTGCTTGCTTGTTCTCCCTCTTTTCCGGTATTTCTTGTTTTCTTCTCCTGCTGCACCAACAAAATGTTGGATTAGTAATAATGTAAAATCAAAGCAACTACCTATTTTTTTGCCACTCACCAGAGTCGCCTTCGAAAATTGTCGATTCATTGTCATCGGTATAAACGAAATCTCCCAAAAGTGAAACCTGCAAAAACAATATCAATGTCTGAAGTAATGATATTGAATGACTTAATAACATTGTTCTTTTTAAACAATAAAAAGAACAACATTACTAATAATGAAGTTAAATTTGATAATAACATTAAGAAGAAGAAGAATAAGAAGAACAATAATAATAACAGTAATATTAACATCAGTAAAAGTAATAGCAAAAGTTATAATAATAATAACAGTAATAATAATAGTAAAAGTAATATATAGGGTATAGTACATTGTTTGTTAAATGCAAATGGTCAGGTCCAGCCGATAACTCCACCGGTCCTTCGTATTGGCATACAACAACCCAATGTCAAGGGGGTCGGTATAGTACATTGTTTGTTAAATGCAAATGGTCAGGTCCAGCCGATAACTCCACCGGTCCTTCGTATTGGCATACAACAACCCAATGCTATGGGGGTCGGTATAGTACATTGTTGG
Organism: Actinia equina; assembly: GCA_011057435.1. Lineage (NCBI taxonomy): Eukaryota > Metazoa > Cnidaria > Anthozoa > Actiniaria > Actiniidae > Actinia > Actinia equina. The sequence continues at coordinate 88,966 of WHPX01000254.1, forward strand.
TTAAATGCAAATGGTCAGGTCCAGCCGATAACTCCACCGGTCCTTCGTATTGGCATACAACAACCCAATGTTAAGGGGGTCGATATAGTACATTGTTTGTTAAATGCAAATGGTCAGGTCCAGCCGATAACTCCACCGGTCCTTCGTATTGGCATACAACAACCCAATGCTATGGGGGTCGGTATAGTACATTGTTTGTTAAATGCATGCGCAAATGGTCAGGTTCAGCCGATAACTCCACCGGTTCATCGTATTTGTAAACATCTTTTATAAGAAAATAAGACAGTAATATTATCAATGCCATTGCTCAGTAAGTACGAAACAGGTAGAGAGTACAAGCGAACACTGGGCACTAGTGTTTTGTGTTCCCCCTTCCCCTCCCTATGAAACACCTTTTGACACGGTTCTCTCCCCCAGGTCAAGGAATCTCTATAAATGATTGGTTTTCGGTTGTGACAAACTGGCTAAATCTTAGAATTTTCTTCAAAGCTAAATTCAACGAACGAATTCATAAAACCATGGAAGCTTCACAGTATGATAATGTTTTTAAATATTTGAAAGGCTGGTTTTCGGTTGTGACAAACGGGCTAAATCTTAGAATTTTCTTGAAAGCTAAATTCAAGAACGAATTAAAAAAAATCATGGAAGCTTCGATTTACAGTATGATAATGTTTTTAAATATTTATGCGGAAAGGAACATCCTCCTAATTTTGTGGATAAAGAAAAATATGTTTTATGGAGAATAAACAAGAAGTTCTCGCTCGAAATAATTGGGCACGAAGAAACTCAATAAAGCAAAAACATTTTGCATACGAATTTGGCCGAGAGACCAAGAAAAGAAACTCACTTGAATTATTGCATTCGGTAAATACAATTTTCTCTCTCAAAATACCAACGGTCGGAGAAGATCACGCGGTTATACGATGTACGTAAAGATGTACGTACGATTGAAATTTTCCGATTTATTTTTCGTTTTCAGAGTTAATATGTCCTTGACCTGGGGGAGAGAATCGTGCCAAAATATGTTTCATAGGGAGGGGAAGGGGGAACACAAAACACTAGTGCCCAGTGTTCGGGGGAACAAAAAACTCGGGGGAACACAAATCCCTGTGACAGCGGCCATGTTTTGCTGTGGAAAAGACCTTGAAAACGAGTAGGATTTGAATATATATAAAAACTTAATCTTGAAAACTATGATATTAAATATTCTAAACGATTTAAACATATAAAGATTTGCTAGAAGTTACGCTTCCACCAGCTCGCTACCAGTGATTTACGACGCAAAGGAACCGACGATGACTGTCAACGACGATAGAAGCACGATATCCTTCCGAACTATTGTCGACTGACATAAACCTCTCCGATTCTCTTCCGATTATATTACGAGCGTAGTCCGAACCCATCATTCTTTGCGGTCGTGTTCGAAATAATTTTGAACTCGAAATAATTCCGAACTCCAAATCATTCCGAGCTCGAAATAATTCTGGACTCGAAATAATTCCGAACTCGAAATATATATACTTCGAAATACTTCCGAATTCAAAACTTTTTCGGAAAGCAAATTCGGAAAAATTTTGAAAGCGAATTTTTTTTGCGGATGGCGCTCCATAGTGGTGACCTGTATGGCCGATTGAGCAGGAAAAACTGAACTGATTGACTTCTTGATAGTCTTTCACTTCTTGTAGTAGTGAGCTGGCAGGTGGAAGGGCGAGTTTTTTGGTAAGCCAAACTTGAGATCAAAAAAAATATGCTATGAATTTTTTTATTGAAAGGAAATCAATAGTTATATTTTACCTTCAAATGTACAGAAGGGAAGACTAGTTAGTAGTCTTTATAGTTTTATCTGAATGCTTGCAATTTTTACCGAATGTTTACCAAATTGACGTCACAAGCGTGCTCCATACGAGTGCTCCATACATTTTTTCTTCATAGGTATTGAACCAATCAGAGCGCGCGTTATATCTATGTCATAAAACCTACTGAGAAGAACGTGTGGTTGCCGTCCGGGCTTTGTGTCGTATTTTTAAAAAGGGCCACTTGGACGAAAATCGCTCCAAAATTAAAACTCTTTTATTCGAGTTGGAACTTTGCTGAAATAATCTTGAAACCATTACGAAGCTCTCACTGAAATATCTTTCTGATATTCGAAAGGAAAGGGCCAAACTTTTAAGATTTATTTTCGTCCGCCATTAATCTTTTGACTCACAGAATAAGCCTGAAGCGAGATGACGTTTTACTTCCGTCTCTAGACCATAATAGTTTTTAAAATTCTTTCATATTAAAATTTTTGACTCCTTAAGAGAATACAAGAACAATACTCATAATTAAAGAACAAAAGCAGTGTGAAAAGGATTATTGTCTAGAGACGGGGGTAAAACGTCATCTCGCTTCAGGCTTATTCGGCTTAAGTAGACTGGCACGAGTAACGCATGAACTCAACCCAAACCAAAACATTGGTGGCTAATGTATGTACTATGTTCGTAATACTCGGTTTATTTGGTTTATTCAGAAAACATATAATGTTTCAATCGGTTTCCCAACTACTATATGACCAAACAAGGTGTAGGCGCTGAAATTTTTCAGTTTCAATAATACTGACGATCATAATTCGAAAATTTAAATACATCTCGGCACGCCAAGAATCACAACAAAATTGGACGCATGGACGAGATTCTAGCGACTCCATCGCGCGAAGTGACTGAGAGATTCGGGATTTATTCGAATCATTTTAAAGATAACAACTTTTCAAGGTATATTTACATACAAGGGCAAAGAGCAACCCCACAATATTTGGGTCCTTGAGATATCTGACAAAATGAAACAAAAATCTTCGAGCTGAGTGGCAGCAAAGTCTAACTATGGAGGCAGACGCTGGTGTCGCGCAAGTAATAAATATTGTATAGAACGGTCTGAACCCAGGTGAATGAATGATAATCGAAGTAATGTGATCATCCGGGTGGATGTAGTCCTGAGAAGGACTGTTTGATGTGACTGACGTTTCGACAACCTGAGCGGAAGTTATCTTCAGAGTCCAGTGAAGAATAAAGTCAGATTGGTCATATTTATACTGCCATGATAACAATAGCCTAATTACCTGAAGTAGCGTAATTGGCGGCATCGGTCTAATGAGTGCGAGTCACTGTTTCGGTGTTGTGGGCGGTTTTATTGTTTCTAATAAGCCTATTATACGGAGCCGGTAAATTAATTGAGCTGTTTAGTGGATGATGCTCAAACTTGAGACAAACTAACACCATAGTTAGGATTTTAGTTGGGATTCGAGTTAGGATTCGAGTAAGGATTCGAATATTGGAAGAAATATCATTGGATAAATTATTGGTTATTGCCAATAATTTGTTTAGAATCACCATGCAGTTCTTTTGACTAAAACATTCACAGCATACCGCAGTTTGTTGTATACGTAATAAATATTTAAATCATTCCATGCACTTGTGGGCTACTCGAATTATACAAACCCCAACAAATTATAATTTTAGGTCAAATTCCTCCATTATATCATTCATCTTAGATTTATTTGTACGTAGTTATGCTGTGAATTATTTACTTCAATTTGTTTTTGGGCAAAGCTGAAAAAAGTATTTTCCCCAGCTTTAAAGGGTCAATAATTTGTAGATACCAAAACGCGAAACATTTACTATAAATTGTAGTCAAATATCGATGACGGTATTGCAACATTGATATTTTAACATGTGACGGATATGATATCTTCACTGTGCAGAATGTACGTTTTAAACATTAAAGAAGTAGTCCTTTTTTAACTTGTAGAAACGAGGTATTGTGAGGGGTCTGAATGTCACTCACACACTCTATATGGCGTTGCAGATCGATATTTAATGGTATGTACATCTTGAGTTGAGCATCTGCCGAACCCTATATAAGAATTGTCATGAAAGCGAAAGCTAGCTCATCTACGGCATAAGGTCAATTGAATCCGCTATATTTTATAGTCATTTATCAGGGGTGGATCTAGGATTTTTCCTGACCAGTGCCACTTCTCAAATTCATCTATTCCAAATCTTCAATAGTGTAATTTTTACTTCTTGTGTATAATGGAAGTAGCTAATAATGACTGTGAAATCATATGGAGAATAATCCTCCTTTCGAAAGGTTGGTTCAGTCCACGAGTAATATAAGCCATGCTTTGTAATTCTGCCTGTAAATAATGTGTATACTTGTAATCTTTGGTCACACTACGTTGACTAGCGTCTTTCTTACCAGTGCCGACTAGTGCCAACCAAATAAGTAGCCAATAGCAAGCGACTTTGTCTAGTGCCAAAAAACAAAGGTAAATGGTGCCAGCCAATGGGATGAGCGTTTGACCAGTGCCACATATCAATGCCGTGACAGCCATGACAGTACAATTGAAAGCAATACATTCCCGTGGGCCCCGACCCTAATACACAAATTTTGTCTCAAGAATATTCGTATCCGGAAAAAACGACCGGAAGTGCAGGCATTTTCGTGGGATTAAAAATGTCGAAAGATTTTTTTGTATGAATTTCACTTATTATTTATTTGAAAAGTATTAATTTTTTCTTTTTTCAAAAGCTTTGACTAGTTCCATGGAACTAGTGGCACTAGTCTGGATCCACCCCTGATTTATTTAATAAAATCTCTGGGCTCAGTGCATAAGTATCCACGATATGGCCATACGGTGCGTTTGATCGTTCATCGCTTCGTTCACTCGTGAAAATCCTTTTAAGAGGTAATGTCCACTACCACCGAGCAAAAACAAAAATACGTGGCACATGATGAAAAATCAAAATCCTCAATATTTTGTCCATTGATACTCTAATATATACTTAGAAACGTGGTGGGGTTTGTTTACTAAAATATTATTTTAAACGCTGGAAAATTACCAAAACGTGACTCGGACCCGAGATTCCTGAAATTTGCCAAAACGATTGTGCGTATTAGCCTCCCCTAAACTTCTCTCTGTAAAATTCGCATCGCAGAAAAAAAAGAATTTGAGTATTGAAAGGTGTTAATAAGATGTTTGAGAAGAATTTTAGTGCAATTATAATCCTTGAAATTAATTTTCAAAGTATTTGGCAAGCAATTGAAAATCGCTTTATTTTGCTAATTAAAAATTCCTAATTTGGTACACTTTTTGAAAATTAATTTTCCCTACCCGGTAAAACTTCGATTTCCTTAAAATTTAAAGAAATCGAAGGAAGAAATAATGCTCTAAAACCTTATATAAAAATTATTTTGGGGCTTTTTGTTATTGCGGAATTATAGTGATCTTAATATCGTGAAAATCACAACATAAACCTGTCAACAACTGGAGACAATCCGGCACCCTGCTCAGACTAGACAACCGAAATTTGAAAATGTTTACTTGTTTTTCCTTTTTATTTGGATATGTAATATAAAATGAAGCTCTTTTTAAACTAGTTTACTTATTTATCGGGTTCTTACAGATATAAACTGTATTAAAGTCATGTTAGAAAACGTCGATGCGTGTGATCTTGGCATGCACGTGCAATTAATTATAGCATTCAGTAAAGTCATTATTGACTGCTTGTTCAATAGCTCTTAAAAATATTTTATCTTTGAACTCCTTTTTTTAACTGAAATACCTATGCTTAATATTCCTGTTTACACTGTAAAGAAAGATCATTTATAATTCTTCAAATTATATCTATCAAATCTTGTTTCAATAGTACTATATTCTATGATGAAAACGTACACGATGACGGCATGCGTGCGTATGCACGAAATGTCTCGCATGAAATGGGACGTCATTGTTACAAAGGGACCGACCATTTCACTTTTGAGGGCAGAGGAGGCTTGGGAAGGGGGGGGGGGGTGGTATTTTTCAATTTTCCAGTGGGAAAAAAAAGAATCAGAAAGAATGATCTTTTGTTACATTTTGCGCATGACTTTATTTTGTTGTCGTGTGTGTGTGTATAGGAATTGTTTTTCAAAATCACCCAACCCCTTACTTAAACGGCAGGACAGACGCCTTACTCAAACGTTAAATGTCAGCCCCTAAAACTGAATGTGACTTAATTCACTGTCGCATTTCATTACGTACATAGCTACGAAATAAAAGTAACTGATAAATCGATATATAATAGTCCAAATACTGTATGATAGACTTATCTTCGCATAGGACTTAGGCCATTTCATTTTTATGTTGGACAAGTTCAATTAAGGGGGCCAAAAAGCGAAGCCTTATCGCTGACATTCACACTCCTGACAAAGTGACTGTAGCTTATTAATCAAAGGCTTCTTGTGACGTTTGCCTTTAATATCTGAAATGTCAATTCCAAATGAAGAACAAGTACTGTTTAAAACGGGAATGGAAAACTTGTTCAGCTTCTTCTTTGAAGCAAGTTCGCACAAATTATAATTATCGTAAACAATGGGATGTTTCTGGGCAAGTTCTCGCTCTGCTTCGTTCAATAGTGCTTCTAAGTTGGCTTCGTGTGCAGCGACCTCGACATCTTCTTTTTGCAGCAGTTCGTCTTCTTTTAGGGTTTTCGTAGATGCAAGACGTGAAAAAAAGCTTGATATTTGTTTGGCTGTGAGAAACTCATCGCTTGTGAACCGCAAGCTGCCATCTGGGCCTTTGGCACACATCATCGATCGAGCAATTGCAGCAGGATCTGCTTTCAACCCAGTCTCCTCTCCCAGCCTAAACTTCGTGGTCAGATATGATTTCTGGTCTTCAGTAAACCTAGCTCTTCCTGACCCACTCGATTTGAGCGCCCATCCCATTGGTCGTCTGCTTACGCCGCTTGTTTGAATGCTGACACCGCTGACTTGTGGTAGCAAAGTTGCTTTGTCCCTCCAGCTGTTCCGCATATTCAAGAGCAGCCTTGTCAAAGAGCGTCTCACGCTCTAGTGCGTGCTGGTGTTTTCCACAGTCTAAGTGCTGCATCATAAAGGAGTGCCTCATAAAGGTTTTGGTACACCCTTCATCAGGGCACGTAAACAGAGCGCCGTCGCTTGCTATTAGCGGTTCTTTGTCGCTGTCTTCCTGATCCTGATCTTCATTCCCGTGTTTGTCTGTACTTTGCTGTGCGTGTGCTCGTATTTTCACGTCAGAAAATCCATTTAGGTGCGCCTGAACCACTATTACGGATGGTAGGTCGTCTGAGGAACATGTCTCAGTTCTGAGTCGTCCAGGTCCCACGTCGTAAGCTTTCCATACACGCATTCCCTTTTTCTCAAATTCAACGTTGTAAAGGGTGCTCACACCAACGAGCTTGTAATCTGGCATTGTAGGAATGGACACTGACTCGCACAGTGTGACGCTGAGGGATGGTACTCCACCAGAGGATAGCATGGCTTCACACATTTGTGCAGGGGTTTCGATGTCATGTCCTGAGTTGATGTGTAGTTGCATGTGTGCTTTAATGGTTGCTGCCTTGCGGTCGCATGCACCCTTTCCACCCTGGGGATCAGAGAAATCCAGCCCTTTTATTTTTACTCCAAGCTCTTTTCCTATTTTGCCTGCGCAGATTATTGTGGCACCGCTGTGATAACATCCGGCATTGTCTTGCCGGTAGTTAACGGTCTTTAGGCCTGGCATGGCATTCTTTAGCTGCTTACCGACATCTTTCATCACTGCTATGACCGCGTAGAAGTTCTGACTACAAGCCTGGAAAATATGAACTAAGGTCAGCATTTTAAGTTGGTTGGTGACCTTTCTGAAAGCCACGCTTATATGCCAAGGGATACCGCGTTTACCAAACCAATCAGTTTGGCTTTCGCGGTATTTTCTAGGCAGATACTTCATAGCCCAGTCCTGGACAACTAACACTGATGATTCATCAAGTGTCTCCAGTACGTAAATTCTTGCTACATCTTGGTGAATATATCTCAATATGTGAGACTTCCATGCAAAAATGTTTGCTTTTGCTTGCTTCACAGTGAATATAAGCTCCTCATTGACACTGGGTAGACAGCTTGGTAAGTAAGTGCTGACTCTGTTTCACAAATTGCTGATACTAACTGATCGCATCGATCGCACGCGTCTTTATGGCTATGATTACATTTATCCTGAAAGTCTGGTTCTTTTGGGTCGCTCAGAACAAACAGCCTGCAATGATCTGCCACGGTGGAACTCTGAGACACGTGCACCTGTAATAAACATAAATATTAATATGTGCTTACATGCATATTTAAGAACTCCACAATAGTACAAAAGCTATAAAGTACGAATTAACATAAAATGCTTTGTTTTCTATTGTTTAATTACAAGTACTATTAAAATTACTAGAGTAATGAAACTTCCCTTTGAAATTCTGTCTCGCTGGAGTTTTTTTTTTCTTTTCTTCTATACGACGTAAGCATTTTAGAACGAAATGAAAACTCATCAAGTGGAAAACACGTACTCTTTGACAGACACTGATGCCTTCCAAAAACAATATCAAAATTTTAATATTTTACCTGGTAATCACTTTTAAGATAACGCTTTGCAGCTCGCAAACGAATCTGCATGTCCTTAGTCCATCCCATTCCTTGTCCTGCGTCTCCAAGTCGCTCTACTACGTCAGCCAAGTCTTCAAATGCTTGCGCACCTGCTGAGGTTACATAATCTAGGCCTTGAAGTGACTTGCGGGTCGAGGCAGGACAAACAGCAAGGATACGCAAAAGCGTACTTCTACTCAGTGGCTTAAACCCAGAATCGGCACAGTAGGCAAGGTACTGTTTAACCACCCTCTCTGGAACCATGGTCCTGATAACGTTTGGAATCTTTATTGTGTCTTTGTTGCTAAGCGTTATAGTCGTTTTGTACAATGAGGGAACTTGTAATAAATGTAATAAAGTGTTGTATCTGCGAGGAGGAGACATCTGTTCTTGTATAACGCTCAGACTGCACCGGTGCACCGCTACCATAAGTCAAGCTGTGTCTTTTAGCTTCTGTAAAGCGATATCTGGTCAAACCAGGGATGTATCGGAGAAGTGTGCTATAACGCACCTTGTCCACCATGATAGAAAGTATCTGACGCCGCGTCTCCCAATGGCTGGCCGCTTGATAACATTCGCAAAGTGTCTCCATCAGCGTCTCGTCCATGGTGTCTCCTTCAGAATCTTCATCACTCGAAAGATGTTTACGTAACACATCCGAGGAGCACAGTGCTCGGTAAAGGATTCCTGTCTCATTTGGAACTATATCTCTCACTTCGCAGTCACACCTTGTCCAGCTTTACGTGTATAATAGCGCTTTGTTCGTTCGCTGGCCTTTTCCCACGGAGTGTGAAGCTGAGATCTTATGGGGCTGACATCTCGCGATACCAAATATTCGTTTAGAGTTTCTAGATGGCTGCTTTGAGGATTTTCCACGTTAAAACTGACATCGCTGAAGTCTTCAACCAAGGGAACATAAAAACTTCCTCCTGGTGTAAAAGGGGTACTGTGAGTTGGGCAATCCTTGTCCTGTATGATTTAAATTAAGTAGCTAAGTAAACTTTTTGTTACAATACTTCGAGAAAACAGGTTCTTATGTCCTATAACACTTACAGCTTGTTTACAGTAGGAGACATATCATCGAGATCAATACTAATTTCGACTAAATCGTCTTTATCTTCGAATCATGGTGAGCAGCAGTGAGGGGGACTCACGATCGGCCGGCATTGCTAAAAATCACATATTGAAAAACACCAGCCCCCCCTGGGGTTTTTGGAGCAGTGACGAGGCCCTACAGGGGGTCTTGCGCGATCCGCCGGCCTCGGGAAAAGTCCCTCACTGCTGCTGTGTTTGGGTAACGCAAACGGAGGTAAAATATCTCATAAATATACGATGCACGAATGTAAGAAGTTCGTTTACGACTTCTGTGTAAAGTGCTTGGAACCTAAGTTTGTACCTACTAAGCCAAATAAGTATATTTGTTGTGGTAAGAAAATGCAAATAGAAGACGACACGTCAGCACAGTGTTACGAGTGTGGTAAGAATATTCGTAATGCCGTACCTTGTGCTACCAGGGAACAATATTATTCTAACGGAGGTCGTAAGAAGACCCCATACAAAAGAATAAAATACTTCAGAGACTGGATGAGTCACATTCAAGGTTTACATCCGGTATATTTAGACGACGAAGTAATGGAAAGAATCATAGGTCATTTAGAAGAACCAACGCCACAAAGCCTACGGAAAACGCTGAAAAAACTAAAACTAGGGAAATATTACAAAGCTATTCCCTATCTTTTGTCTGAAATTACCGGTAATTCTATTCCTGAGGTTTCTGATATGAGCAGAGCCGAGTGGTTATTCTGTCGGCTGGATAAGGATATTCCTTATTATCCTGACGTAATTTACGAAATATTTTACAAAATAAACCCCAACCACCCTCTGTTAGGTTGGATTCCAAGAAGATAGTGGATCTTATGGCATAAGACGATTTATATTACGCGTACTGACGTTCGATATGCAAATAGAATCCTGTCACGCTCTTTTCAAAACTGATGTCTAAGCGAGTTTTCTTTGAAGCTCTTCCTTTGCTTCTTGGTAGATCTTTTTGCGAGATTCCTCGGTTAAATCTTTGACGACTGTTTTTTTATTTCTGATGTCCATCTTCAATTTCTCGTATTTTTCCTCTTCGGTCAGAATAAGCGAGAATTCTACATCGTCTATCTTTCTGTCACGCAAAGCCTTTGAGACAAGGTCAGTAATCGTATTTACTTTAGCCCTTGACAGAGCTATTGTCGTGTCATGCTTGGATATTTTGCTTGACAACTGTTTCTTAATACCCGTAGCAACAGCCGAAATGATACCACAGGCTGCCCCAACGCCGGCTAAAGGAACTCCAACGACTATTCCCGGCCCTGTAAGCGAAGTAGCAACGCCAGTGCCTGTTAATGCTACGGACATGGATCCTGTAGTTATCGCAATTTTATGTAGCGTACTTCGGGCTCTGACGTATTTCTTTCTAACGTTTTCGTAGTGTTTTGCCTGCCCTTCCAAGTAAGCCAGAATTAAATTCGCTTTATTCAGGCGGAAGTTTTCAGCGTTCATCTCGTTTGGGGCCCCTTTGGGAAGTTCAGGATAAAGTGGAGGTGCTGATGGTATAACATCCATTATATATACTAATGTACGACGCTTTTGGGAATGATATTGAGGAGCAGCCACATCACGGCAACAGGGATTATGCTAACTGGAGAGCATTTAGGAAGATGTTTCCACAAGCAGACGCCAGTAAGTTCGAGCGTAGGCCTGACGGGATTTACTTCAACGGCTCCAGAATGTATAGCAATGCCGACTTGGAACCGAAGGTGACCATCAAACATCCTAAGACGGTTAATCCAAAGCCTGTTACGCCCGGTTGGTCAAATGAATTATTATTTACTACTAGTACTTACCCGATACCTGCAGTTTCATTTGACAAACACCCAAGTTTGGACTTAACATTAAACATGCGGATCTCTAACAGTAATTCCTTCCCACTAAAGGTGCGAGATATCTTCAAGGAAGTTCCTATAAATCACACCACAGCTAAGGAATCTCATGAATGGTTAAGTGGACCAAACATGCGATACTGGCCCAGCAATTGAACTTTGCTGTCTGGTGTGCTACTAGCGGTTGTGGTGTAAGTGCAAACCTGATGAAAAACTCCATATTTATGTTTCATTTTCACTTTACAGTCCGAAGAATATTGTATGAGATGGGTGTTATTGCCCTACCAGGAGACGCTGCGTTTTATCCAAGAGATAACAAATACAGCGTGCCGGCTTATGATAGACTGTGTAAGGAGTTTGGAGTTGTAGGAAAGGATTTTAGATGCACTGCTGGAGCCAACAATGGTCTGGGTCATATTTGGGCTTATTGGGGCGTCGGAGGACATAAGTTAAGCGATAAGGAAGTCCATGCATTGCGGCTACAATGGAACACTGGTTATCATAAAGTAACTTACGATACCAGCACCTTCTTTGAACCAAATGCTAAGACCTCCGAGGAAGTTAGAGACGGACCTCTATTCAAAGACGAGGGTGGTAAGTACAGAGGGGCTAATCCATTGATTATCCGTATAACCAACGACGAACACACAAAGCAGTACTTTAATTTCATACCCACAAAAGGTAAAGGACTAACTAAAGCCGGTCTTGCCCGCCTAAACCGCAGCATAGAAGCTTACGTGTATTCTATTCTTGGAGCCCAGGTAAATACCCGATCAAGCATTATAGGAAATACCGGTGCCGCAGAAGAAACGCGCGCAGAAGCCCTGATCCTCTTTGAAAGTTCGATAATAGAAGGTGACATTAGCAAAGGCGTACAGCGTTACCAACTAGCCATACAAAATTCTAAAGCCCGACTGGACTATGCGGTAGCCCCAGGTTGTTGGTTAATGCCCAGTAATTTATCCATGAATGCTGGCTCCGTAGTAGGATACAACAACAAGCTCCAAAAGGCAACTAAGGATATGAAGTTTGGAGTGAATGACGTAAACTCTGACACTTTTAAAGGGACTCCACACTTCGTAGAGAAGCCAAAAAAGTCGCATTTCGTAGAGAAGCCACGCGAAACACCATCAAAAACCGTTAAAAGGTTCCTGAGGAATATGACCATAACTTACTAAAAGCCGGACTGGCAGCCGCGAGTGTTGGTTTGAGTCTTTATATATGGCGATGAACAACCCCTACGTATCCGGAATGGATTGTGTTTACACGACTTACGAAGGTGAGAAAAAATACACCCAAGCATCTTGGGTCGACGTCGCTGGGATGTCTGTGGATTTGAACTACTCAGGAAAGAAGTTAATCCTCTGCAGCATTTGTATTGGCACGAGCAGCCATGCCAACGTCGGCTTTCGGTTCCTGGATGAGAATGGTATACTACAGCCCTTGCGTGCTAAGACAAACAACAGGGAGCCTGCGCATTTCTCCGTAGAGCCCAACACCCGAAGCGCCGAGAATCTTTCCGTTTGGACTTTTCACATGGTTGCCGATTGCCATGAAAAGGTAAAGCTGCAAATACGCGTAGACGACACTGGAAGCGTTTGCGTAAATAGCATAGAGGATCAAAGGAACACGAAATATAATCATGCGACCATTAGCACTTTGACGGTAATCAGCCTCTAGAAGGGAATTTATTTGCTGGAATATATGAATCCACACGTAAAGGAAGATTGGTTTCTTTATTACCCGGAGGAAAAGAACTACGTAAATGATGAATGGCACGATACTGGATTGTGGGTGGAGGTCGGAGGCCTGGGATTGGTGATGTGTACCATTTGCATTTCGACGGGGTATTCGTGTAAGGCCGGGTTTAGGCTTGTCGATGAGAATGACCATCCATTGCTGCCTCATAGGACAAAAAATAATACTAGGAACCCAACCCATTTCTCGTATGAGCACTCTCCAAGAGGCGCAGAAGATCTAACGCCAGTAACGTTTCACATGATAGCTAATTGTCAATATGCAAAGCTTCAAGTTCGCCCCAGCGGCGCTGTCAACGCTGGTCTCGGCCGCGTTCGAATAAATGCCGCTCCGACCGCTAACCCTTCGACGGATGCTGCTTGGAATCATAAGACCATTAGCACTATGACTGCCATACCCCTAGCACCAAATTATCAAGGCGGCGCGAATACTATCTTTACTTATCCCCAGTCGAGGATGCCTCGGACACCCGACGACGATAAGCCTCCAGTAATACATAAGGATAAGGTTACGCCTTCATCTTCTTCAAAAGAACCACGCCGATAGCTACGACTAAGATCCAAATGTTATTCCCCACAAACTTTAACAGTTCTCCGCCGGTTCTAAGTACCAAACTAAGAAGGCTACCAAGCAGCCCCGGTAAAGAGGCTGCCATCTTTTTACCCAAGTCCGCCAGCCCTTTACCTACTGCCTTTACGCCTGCGCTCGTAGCTTTAAGGGAGCTAAGGATCACACCTACTACGGAGGAAATGGCGACTGCAAATGCAAGCGGAATACCATATTTCACCAAAGCTCTTTTTATCTTTTCCTTGGTGGTAAGCCCCAATTCTCTTTCCAGGTTTTCCTTTTGCGCCCGTAATTCCGTAAGGCGTACCTCAAGGGCTTCTACTTCCTTTTGAGCAGCTTCCCTTTCTTCCTCGGGACGGGTTTGGTCGTTGATTACCTCCTGCTGCCGCTCTATTTGCCCCTCCAGGTCTTCTATGGCCTGCTGAAATTGTCTTATTTGTAGGTCTTTTTCACCCATTTTCACTATTATGCTCCTTTGGGTGTCAATGCTTTGCTGTAATTCTTCCTTTGAGCGCGTTAACTCCGCATCCTGCGTATCTATTTTAGTCAGAGCAACTCTTAATCTATACGTGGCAGTACTTTTTTCATCTAATAACTGACTTATTCGCTCTTTGTAGTCTGCTTCGATGGCATTGTGATTTTTAGCAACGAGCTTATGTTGTTCTAAGAATTCGTCGTTGATCTCAAGGATTCTTTCTTTAAGGTCTTCATTATCCAGTTCGAGGTCCCTATAAGACTCCCTGAGAGCCGCCAAATCCTCACTTGCTCTTAAAAGGTCCTCGCGCTCCCTGGTGATTCGTTCTAAGTCGTCATTAACTGCCACTATTCGTTCATTAACCTTAGCCAATTCTATAAGCGCTTCCGCTAAGTTATGTTTAGATGCGTCTTGCTCGGCAAGACGTACTGGTAAGGTCCGTATTTTATTTATCTTGGCCTCCGATTCCTCTTTCTGAGATTTCAGCATAGCAGCTTCAGCAGCAGTAAGGGGGACTCGCGATTGATGCCACAGATTCACGGGCTTAACCCGGGGAATTATGAACGAGGGTACAGTGGGTATTACCCGCGCGATAATGCCCTTACTGCTGCTGTGTTGGGTAACGCAAACGGAGGTTAAAATATTTCTTAGATATACGATGGACGCCATCAAAAGCATACAAAACAAAACTGTGCGTAAGCTACGAACTCAGGTGTTGGATCGCCTGGATGCGGACTTTGCCTTCACAACATTTATGGAGGGAGATACAGATGAGACGATGACAGCAGAAAGAGCAGAAAGGATAATCGATTTAATGCCTGAAGGTGATTACCGTCTGGAACTAACTTTCATAAAGTACTTAGACGGTGAGTGGATAATAGAAAAGGGCAGGAATCCGATACGAGCGTCTGGTAAGCAAAGCTTGTTCGTTCTGAATAAGAATACCAGACCTGGAGCACTCGAAGGAATAGATTTGCTGTTCTACGAGGTTGCATACCCAGTCACCGTAGTTATTTATGGCGCGTATGAGATTAAGAAGCCTGATGTTAAGAAGCTCAAACCGATGCGACATCCCGGTAATTGCGTAGGGAAGTTAGTAAGAGAGTTCTTTGAGGACTCCTCACGCGGAGGTAAGCTCACACTAAAGAGAAGAGAAGCCATCAGGAAATGGGAGCACTCTACCCGCAAATCTGGAGGGTCGATAGACAACATCAAAAAGTTGGAAACCGCGTTAGGAAGGCGAATACATGTAAAAGATATTACCGACGGGTTCATATACCCCGGAACGCATAAATACAGCGGTAAAGGTGCTCCTATAATCATTTACCAACACAACGGGCATGCGTGGCGCGAACTCCGATTCCCAAAGAAGAAAGAGACAAAGGTTTATAAGGAATCGCCGCTCGTAGAATTGATCCATGAGAATTCAATATGGATAATGGATTCTGAAGGAAGTCAATTTATTACACAAGATGGTACTCTTTACCGCCCCGAAGTAGAACACCAGCGCATCAAAAGTGCCTGTGAAACCCTCGGAGAAGACTTCTCAGACGAAGTTCTTAGCTCCCGCAGCCTTGACTTCCTTGCCGCAAAGAAAAGGAACGGCTGGAAACCAACCCCTAAAGATTTCAAAGATATCTCCAAAGCCTGTGTAGAACACGGTCATGGAGGACTTTGGAATATGGAATACGACGAGGGTGAATATGTATCATTGGATATGAAGCATTGCTATCCTGCGTCAATTAAAGGTCTGGGTGACTGTAAAGAGTATTATGACCGTTACGGACATCCAGACTCGCAATTCTTCCGTGTTTCATTAGATGGCCACTATGACGCCTCAGCTACGGGATTTGTCAGACTAACCACCTGGAAGTTAAAAGAAGGTTTACACCCCATAATTTACGCGTGGTATGGTAAACATCTCCAGGAAAAGGAATGGATTCCAATACCTCTCCTCAAATTCCTCGAGGAGCGTAAACTCCTGAAATATACAGCCCACGAAGCTATATTGTGTCACTCCTCATTTACGAAATGGCTCCCGGAGCACAATCCCACAGCCAGGATCGTAATAGGAAAGTTTACACAGGGCGCGAAAGAAGGCGAGAAACATATGCAACGTCGTTTAATAACAGACGAAGGTGAATTAAGTTTCCTCATAAAGCGTGCGCACGACGAAGGAACGATGGTATCTGTGGAAAGGTGGAACTATTTCGTAGAAGGCAAAGGAGAACGAGAATGGAATGCGCTGTGTTATTACCAGGACCACCGACCCCAATATTATCACCTGCGTGCCAGCATGCTTGCATATGCACACATTAACCTTCTCGCAATGCTTCTTCGATTTGACAAAGAAGATATTCCCAGAGTAGCCACCGACTCCCTTTACGTAAAGCCAGAAGTCTTAGAAAAGATGCAGGAATTCTACACCGCAGATGAACTTGCGGAAAGCGGTCAGTGGCGTGTCAAAGACGAAGAAATGAAAGCTTGGAGGAAGCGTGTTAAATACAGCGGAGAACACCTTCGCGGTTCCATAACCCCCACAAAAGAACGATTACCCTCTGTAAAAGACCCCATCTCTTACAAACGCTTCTCTTACCTTTACGGAACTGGAGGCAGCGGTAAGACCACGAGAGTCTTGAAACTCTTTCCAAAGGTAAAAGTTCTAACCCCCACGCACCGTCTTGAAAGAGAATTGACGGAAATGGGTTACGACGCGCAAACATACCACAGCTTCTTTCGTTGGAATGGTCAAAAATGGGTACCAGAAGCAATACACGACATACCGCCAGTCATACTTTGGGATGAGATTTGCACCGTGCCATTGGAAATCCTAGAAGAGTTCGTAGACTTCCTACGCGGTAAATGTCAAGTTGTATTTGCCGGAGATCCATGTCAGCCGCCTCCAATAGCCGGAATGATGCCTCATAAATGGTTAAAAGAAATGGTCGATTACTCTGAGGAAATAAACGCCGATTACCGCAGCAAAGACCAAATAAGGAACCTTAAAGCCGAATTGAGAGGCTTAACTGACGCCCAACAAAACAAGGTACTTCGTAAACGTGTACGGGCGAAATCTTAAGAGGACTTCCTTTATTCATGGCATCCGGAGGATTTAGTTCTCAGCAGCAAACGCGCAGCACAATCCCGAATACAAAAAGACTTACTAAAGATACATAAAGAGCGCTTCCCCAGTCATTTAGTGCCAATTTGTTACAAGCCCCACGACACCAGAATGCAGAGAAAAGATGTCTGGGTACCCGGAACTAATACCAAGCTTCCAAATGCAGTAACGCACGATAAGGTTTGGGTGCCTATGAAAATGGTGGAAAGAATTACCTCCCATCCAGACTGGCGTTTGGGTTATTGCATGACAGTCCACAGCGCGCAGGGGCTTACCATAACAGAAACCTTGTGGATCATAGACCAGCGGCTGTGTTGGAGCAATTTGATATACACCGCCGTAAGTCGTGTGGAGTATGCCAAACAGTTAAAAAGAGCCTGAGGTCCGCAATTGCGGTACGACCGCACTTCTGAAGAAGTAGCAAAGGAGAACATCGCTAAGAAACTCCTTCGCTACAAGCGCCACGACAAAGAAAAAAATATGACGTTCGACCTATGCGTGGACGACGTCTATAAGAAAGGGGCGCGGTGTGCCAAATGTAACATACCGCTACTATGGAGGTTTGACCCGAATGACGATCAGCAGTTCTTCGTGGATCGTATCAATAACAAACGCGGGCATTGCAGAGGCAACGTAAGACTGACATGCCTAGAGTGCAATCGGGCGCGCGGTGCTGCACTACTTTGAATCTTTAGGAACTATGAGTAACTCTTCCTTGACGAATCCGCGACTTGGGCCATTTAGGTAATATAACACGGGTTGCCCTTTTTTGGTGACGGACTTTGAAATCTCATACGTTTCCAAAGACCAGTTAGGATCCGTGGCTCTCTTACTGCCACCTTCTAGTTCCCCCGGCTGATAGAGGTATCTGACCACTATGTTGCGGGGTAGCTTTTTTTCCTTCAGTCCGACCGCTCTTGAACTTCTGACGTAGGACTTGTGTTCCACGTGTTTCTTTTTTATGGCGTCCTTGGGTTTCATTCCCGTAGCCCTGGCCGCCTCGTTGTTCAAAGCCGCGATGACCTGGGGGAGTCTCTGTGTCCATTCCTTGTTTCGCTTAGAGGGATCTTCCAGCTCTTTCCAATACTGGTATCCAAAGAGACGCTCAGCTAGGGTTTTATTGAATCTTTCGACGATGCTCTGACCCCTGTGGTACTCTGCTTCGGCTCTTCTTATTTTGGTGTCGTGGTCTTTCAAGGTCTTGGTAACCACACCCATGAACTCCGTTCCCGCATCCACTTGCAGCAGCTTTGGCCATTTCAAGACGCGCTTATAAATCCTACCTAGGGCTTCTGCGACTTCCCCAGAATCCTTGCTGGTTATGGGTTCGGCGTCCTTGTATCTGCTTGCGATATCAACCACGGTCAAAGCGTATCTATAGGTCTTTCTTCTCACCGTGTCATGTGGTAAGAAAAGCAAATCCGCCTGATGAACTTCATTAGGGGTATTTACGGTAAAGCTGGGCCTGGGAATGTACTTAGGCACGGGAAGATAAACCTGCCAGATAGTTTGTTTCTTTAACCAGTTCTTAGCCGTTTCGTCGGATACCCTGGCTGCGGTAGCGAGTTTCTTGATAGCCGACGCTCCTCTCCAATAACCTTCGGGACCGTAGTAAATCCTTTTGAGTTTGTCCTCAGTTCGACCCATTATATGAATTCCAAGACGAGATTGATTTTACGTCCGTTAAAGTCCACCGTCTTTCCGTCCACTTTAATGGTGATGTTTATGCTTTCCACCAAATCGCAAGGCAAGTCATAGTTTAAAGAAATGGGCGTGTATTCTACCAGGTCGAATGGATTACCTTTGGGTGAAAACTTAGACATAAGATGGGAGGGATTTCCGTTGCTGTAACTGCAGACCAAATCGCAATAGACTTCATAAGAGGATGCAACTTTCCAACTTACGGGAACTGCCGTGTTGGTAATCGTCTTGCCTGGGGCATTTAATAGAGATCCCAATCGGTCAAACTTTCCAAAAGTTACTGAATAGTTTGGCATATTATGTTTGAGAGTCATTTCGTGCGGCAATCCTGTGGTGAGAGTATAACCGCGTTTAGCTAATTCTTTTGCTAGCGTTATAGGGGTGTAATGTCCATCTGGGAGCATTACGCCTTCGTATTTGTTAGGCGCTTTGAGTATGGTGATCAATGCCTTGGTCAAATTATACCAAGAATTGTACAAAGAGCAACTGACCAGCCGAACCGTATGGGCTTTGATGGGGGGATTCAAATAAGTGGTAAAGTCATTCTTATCGCTTTCCAAAAAGACGATCATTATATATTAGACGCTCATGCTTCGCGTCACTAGATGAAATACGCTAAGGCTGCGCCTCCTGCCAGCCCTGCGACTCCTACAAAGACCAACTCATTGTCTTTTTGTTTCTTTGACGGCTGGTAGTAATTCTTAAATTGTGGCTTGCTAATCCTAAACTCTGGGTGCGCCTGCGCATAAAGTTTAAAGGCGTAGTCCGTGTTTTCGAAGTTCTTATCCGCCTGCATTTTGTCTTGGTAGTTCTTATCCAACCAATTCCTGTAAGCTTTTCTTTTTTCATTCCAAGCCGCCACGTCCCTTTGATACTTTTCCAGGGCTAAGTCATGCCTTTTCCTCTCGGCATCGCCTTTGTCGCCTCTGACAAATCTATCCAAATATTGACCGCCATAATTAGCTCCAGTGAATGCTAACGCTGCAATGACACCACCTACCAATACGCTTGCCATATATAAGGGCCTCACGGCCTAGGCAGGTACTTTTCCTTCTGTAGGTAGTCCTTAAGGGCAATGCTACCTGCTACTGCAGCAGTCATCTTAGCAAAGCCCGTAATGCTCTTGCTTGGGTCTTCAGTAAAGTCTTCTTTGAGCACTTTCTTACCTACCCAACCAATACCTGCGACAATAGAAGTAATAATAGCTGCATCTTCGACGGTTTTCATCAATGCTGACGACATTATATTACAAAGCGAGAAGGTTATACCAAATGGAATGACCTTGCTATTCCATTTCGGGTATCTTACTTCTCTTAGGAGGCTCCTGCGTTACGTGCACGGTCTTGAATTCCACTTTTGGTTTAGCAGCCCGCCATTGTAAGTAGAGACTGCCTGCTGCTATAGCAATTCCTAATGCTCCGATAACGTAGCCCGGATTAATAAAGGATTCCTCTCCTTTTTCCTCTTCCCTCTCTTCTTTTTTGGCTTTGTTCTTTCTATTCATCTCCGCGAGTTTTTTCCCCGCAGCGACTCTACCCGGGGATTTAGGCTTGGTAATTTGCTGAGGGGTTTCCTCCGCCTTTGTTTCGGTGTCACTCATCTTATATCTAAGGACTTGAAGGACTTGACAAGTAACTTGACGACGACTTGATAATGACTTGACGACGACTTGACTAAGTACTTGACGACGACTTGACTAAGTACTTGACGACGACTTGACTAAGTACTTGACGACGACTTAATAATGACTTGACGATGACTTAATAATGACTTGACTAAGTCCCGTGAATGACTTGACTAAGTCCCCTGAATGACTTGACTAAGTCCCGTGAATGACTTCAGAAGGACTTACATCGACTTGATCAAGTGCTGCCTTGAAGATCTCCTCGACTTGTTTATCTTTTTTGTAGTCCTTCCAAGACACCAATACCTCCTTCAAGTCGACATGTTGAGCTACGTGAAGTCCCAAAGATGCGACTGCCATTAACTTACCGCACTTCAAAGACAACCAGCCGCAGGTTATTTTAAGTTCTTGGGATATGACATAGTCCTCACTTATGTCCTTCCGCAGCGCCTCCACGTCGTCTATGGGCAGTGCAAGTCCCAGGAGTTTGGTGGCCAGCTTAATAGCGGAGTCTGCTACGGCATTCGTGGTCTTACTTGCAAGGGCGGCTTCGTACCTCTTATGGAACTTTTTTACCTCCTCTTCTGACAACTTATTAACTTGCTCATGCGTCAACTCCTTGCCTATCATTTCCTTACACTTCCCAGAAGACACCAGGACGTTAAGGTGTTCCTTAAGGTTACTTTCATCTACGGGGACTTCATCCAAGAGCTGCTCAATGTCCATATATGTTAACGGAATACGGAAACCTCAAAGAGAAGATCATTTTGGAATGTTGGTGTGTCTTTAAATGCCGCATGTATTCGTGCAACTGTTTCTTAGATATCTCGCCGCCGTAGTCAGAGAGGATGGTTTCCAAATCACTCCGACTGGGTGTGTAGAAGACGACCAGGGAGCCTATGTTTTCCCTAAAGGGTTTAGAGACGCTGGTAAGCTGATGCGAGAGCAACCAAACGCTAATGTTGTCATGTCTGCCGCTAAAGGCAAGCTTCACCAACTCAGAGGTGCGTCTTTTTACGTCGTCCCCGCAGGCGATGTCATCAAGAATTAAGAGTGTCTGAGTGTCTTTGGGGAATTGTCGATGCCAAAACTTCAAATGGCTGGATAACTCATTAGGGTCCAAAATATCCACAAAGAAGTCGTCATCTTTCACTCCTATACCTTCCCAGGTGCGGTTATTCACATAGGTAGGGCATAATAGCACTATGTAGTCGAAACGGTATCTAAAGGGTCCTAGGAGTTGCTCCACTACGAACTGCGTTTTACCACAGCCGGTTGGTCCTACTATCAGAGCATTGCAGGGAATATGTTCTGGGTACATTATATATACGATGGACCCAGTGGAAGCAGTAAGAAGGATTGCCGGCGACATGAAAGATAAGAGAGACACCATCGAAATGCAAAGAGAAGAGATAGACCGTTTGAAAGAGCGCGTGCAGGAATTGTATGATGAAATGTGTGGTCTGAAGCGCGCGGAAAGGTTTGGTGCGCTGATAACGATGGCAACGTGGGCAAAAGAGTCCGTTGTGGATTTCATGCGGTATCCACTGTAGGTTAAATATTTGTTAAGGAATGACATACCTCAAAATGAAGGTGTCTGAGAATGTTAACAATTAGGTTAAATATTTGTTAAGACTACGCTACTTCGAAAGAAAAGTACCTTAGAATGTTAACAATAAGGTTAAATATTTGTTAAGGAATGACATACCTCAAAATGAAGGTGTCTCAGAATGTTAACAATAAGGTTAAATATTTGTTAAGGAATGATACTATCTCTTAAAGGATGTGTTGGATAAGGAATGTCGAAATAAATGCATGTTAAACAGGGAATCATTTCTTTAGGCGCGTTATCCCTTAACAAATATTTAACCTAAATGTTAACATTTTAAGATACGTTTCTTAAGAGGCACGTTATCCCTTAAGATAAAGGTGTCTAAGAATGTTAACAATAAGGTTAAATATTTGTTAAGGAATAGCATACCTCGAAATAAAGGTGTCTAAGAATGTTAACAATTAGGTTAAATATTTGTTAAAAAAAGGATGTTATATAGAGGTTAACGTACTGCTAAGTATAAATGAACTGTGCGGCGTGTAAGAAGAAGTTCAGCAGCAAGCAAAGGCTACAATACCATGTCCGTAATGGTGTTTGCACAAAGGAATTAAGTAGTAAAGTTTGTAAGGATTGTGGTAAGGAATTCAGTACTGTTCAAAAGATGCAACAACATCAAGATAAGCGCATTTGTATACTTTGCAAGGGCTGTAATAAGGAATTCCCTTTAGGAATGCGGCAGCACTTAAAGAGAGGAGTTTGTGATCAGACCAGACAGTGTAGTTTCTGCAATAAGGTACTTAGTAGCCAACAACGTCTTCAAACGCACAGGAAAGCGCATGAAGTAAGTTATAAGTTCCTCTTTGGGGCGTATGACTTAGAAGGAGTGGATTGTTACCAATGTGCGGATTTGATGAGTCGCTGCCCGCATAAAGAGAATTACTTAAGGAATCGCATAGATTACCATAAGAAGATAGTCCGTACTTTCCCCTCTTTTGAACGCGCCGAAGGCGTTCCGTGGACTAAAAGGGAGTATTGGAGGCAGGAGTGTGATCGTTGTGGTTGTGTCAGAGAAGAAGAACATATCTTCAACTGTCTAACCCTTTCGGAATGGTATCCTTAACAAATATTTAACCTTATTGTCAACATTCTAAGGCACATTTCTTAAGAGGTATTATCCTACTTAACAAATATTTAACCTTATTGTCAACATTCCTTAGACGCTTTTTGAAATAGTTGTCTTAACAAAGATTTAACCTTATCGTTAACATTTCTGATTAATATATGATAGCATACGCAGCCGCATTTCTTGGAGGATTTATAATATATGGACTGTATTACGTGTGAACCCCCAGCAGACTGCATAATCGCCCCTCGACCAAAACCGCGTAAAAAATACACCTGCCTTCATTGCGACAGGGTATTCCCCGAAGGATCCTTCGTGGGGCATTGGTGCTCAGCCGACCCAAAGGACTATGTTAGACATCCTAACTACATAGAGGAGATGGAGTGACTCTTCTTTCAATGTCAAACTTCCATCGGCCATTTACCTTACCATAGCTGCGTAAGTGGGTGAATTCCTCGCCCTGAATTACGTACCGCACGCAATCCGGCGCCCAAAGGGAATATTCCTTGCCTTCTAAGTCTTTGAGGACTAACCGTAAACGGTCGATGTCTTCGAAGACGACGTAATTTTTTATTTCGTATGCTTTACCGCAAATCAGGTCACGCCAGTGTATTTGGTTCACGATCATTATATCTATGAAATATTCTTAAATGCGTTGCCCTTGTCTCCGTAGTCTTGAAGCGTTTGCAGCACCGCCGACAGGGAATACGGATGCCTTCCGCGTAGTTGCTAAGGGCACGACAGATGACGTCATAATCGTTGCTAACCATGGTCAGGTAACCATTCGCGTCATACTGCGAAATTATCCTGCGTTGGTCTGCGGAGAGTATGCCATTTCCTTTCGGCGTCTTTAATTCGATGCAAAGCCCTTCATACCTTAAATGCGCGTTCAGTATTAAGAGGTCGGGTTGACCCCTTTGATAACCCTTCTGCCAGCATTTTATGCGTTTGCTGTCAGAATCCTGCAATTCCCCTAAGCCGGGCGCTATGAGCATCTGTGGGTAGAAGCGGCGTATGTAGTCTACGACTTTTTTATGCAGGTCAAACTCATTTTCCATTTTGAAGACTTACTTGTTAGGACTATCGAACCGTCTTTCTATTTCATATTTACCTGTTTTCCTTAACGCGGGTAGGACTTCCTCAAAGACCCAATCACTGAACTCCTCTGCCTTTGGCATCTTAGAGCTAAATATTAACTGATACAACCCAGGCTCAGAAATAAACGCGGAATGTGGGTGATTAGTAGAAGAGGAACGAATCGTTCCCCTTAATTCAGACCATCTTTTCTGGTACTTCTCAGAAACGTGGTCTCTAATAGCCTTTTTTGTGTTTTCATAGTCCAATGCAGCTGCCACTTCCTTTGCTTTAAAGTACAGTTTGTCGCCTTGCATTATGCATTGCAGTTTGGTATCGTCGTTTTCGAATACGCGAAGCATCGTATATCTGAGAAATATTTTAACTTTTTAATATGCAACACTCTTTAGTTGGTTCATTTCTACGCTTAGCTGCGCGTCAGGCACCACGAAGATGTAGCAGTTTATCTTATCCGCATCACTTGCACTGGTGTTCTTGGTGCGTTTGATCTCCAATGTAATGCCATCCTGCGTATTTACCAGCCGCAGGCCCTGCCCGTGCATACTTTCGTCGTTCGTCGTGCGCATGTCAATCCACAACGCGTACTTGTCTTTGAAGAATTCCTCAGGAGACACCTGGTCGCCAAACTTGCGCATTGCCTCCCTGTACGCATCTGCGGGCTTTATCCCCTGGGAGTAGACTTTGTTTGGTACTCCGTTGATATTTACCCCCACGTTGGTAATGTTGGGGTTGTGAAAGGCCTCGGAGTCACGCTTACCGGCTTCGTAGGGCTTAGCAAACACCAGCATCAGCCCCGTGAGACTTCTTCGGGGGAGGTTAATGCTTTGGTTAATAACCTCGTCCGTCTTATCCAGGAAGCCGAAAGTCTTGTACATCACTACGTGGTCGTAAAGGAATGCCTTGCCTGAGCTGTATTCCATACCCGCACTTCGGGCCAGCTCTTCGCTGTATACGGTCTCGTACTGTAATTCTAAATTGGTGATAGAGTATGGGGTTGTCGTGGTAAGTGCACTGCTTAGCCCACCAATGATGTTATTAGCATCTGCTAAAGTTACTTCAAACTGCAGTTCGGCAAGCTGTCTTGGGTAATACACACCGTGATTCGTGATTACTTCAAAGTCCAGTGGGATGACATACTTGCTACCATAAGCCGTCTTTATTCTCTTTGCATCTGCTACTGCGGTTTCGCCGCTGGAATCCGTGGGCTGTGTCTTAACGGGCGTGCGAACCTTACGTAGAATGACACTACCAATTCCTTGTTCTATCCTTTGCGCGCGGTCGAAGGCTGTCAACCACAAATCTTTGTATGTGGTATACAGATCGTACCTATTTAAGTCCAGCAAGGATTCCCCGGCAAACTTGATTCTCATCTTAGAGACTAAGTTCCTACCTACGTTGTTAACGATAATTCTTTCGTCTGTGGGGTCAGACTGCACCGCTAGGTCAAACCTTAACGCTAACGTTCCAGGAACCAATACTAAGTTATCCGTTAGACGAGGTACGCCTACGTACAGCGTCTCCCCTGGTTTGGCGCTAGAAGGAGTAAAGGTGACCCGGTGAAAGGTGCGTTCTGCTTTCAGTCCGCCAACCTGCTTAGGAAGGAGGTTGGGATTTAACTTTGAGCTTATCATATATAATGGAAGGAGAAGAAATACCACTAGTAGATAGGGGCGGGGGCGCTGAAGGAGAAGACGATGGCACTGACGAAACATCCTTTACGAACTTAGACGAACGTCTTTGGGATGAATTCCAAGAAAACGCCGCGGCAGGTGAGTACAATAGGTTCACCGGTAATAGTGAAGAATACGAAACGGCGAGGACACGATACTTACGAGATCACCCGGACGAGACGATTCCCAGTTACGAAGAACTGGATACGACCACACAGGAGACCGTAGAGTGGGCAACGCAAGAGCTAAGGCAGCGCTATTCCCGCTTTGATACCGACGAAATAAAGCTCACAGAACGCGGAAACAAAGTCCTCATAAGCGTCCATGACCTGAGATTTCCCGACAAAAACCGCTGGACCAAACCACAGGCCCTCTTTGATGCAGATGGCGAAGTTAGGGGTGACGTGGCAAGATTAAGGGGCTTCCAGCAAGCTACCAGAAGCCTATTAGACCAGCTGGAGGTATTAAACGAGAAGACTGCGTTAGAAAAACGCGTTGTGGAACTGCAAGAAACGTTAAAAGAAAGGGAGGAAGAATATACAAAGCAAAGGCAACTACTTGCTGTTGCTGAAAAGAAGTCCACCTATCGAAATGAAAGAATAAAAGAAATAGGAAATCAGGCGGATCAGGCCCTTCGCGAAAGGGATAAAGCTCAAAGGGACTTAGAAGAAGCCCAAAAAACCCATACTCCAACGGACGCGCTACGAGAAACGTTGGAAGAAAGGGAGGAGGAATACATGAAGCAAAACCAACGGCTTGCCGACGCACATAGGAGGGAGGTCGAATTTAAAAATCAAGAAATAAGTGAGCTGGTAGACCAAAGAACCCGAATTCGACGTGAAAGAAATCAGGCTCAAAGGGCTCTTAACCTCGCCCTGCAGGAGTTGGATCTAATTAAAGACGATACCGATAACCTACGAACCACCATAGCCGGCTCTTTAGTGGAACGGCGACGGTTAATGGCTGAAATCGACACCAAAGAAGAACAAATCCGGCAAAGAGATCAGGCTATTGAAGACCTGGAGGGGCAAATAGAGCGGCAGCGAGAAGTAGTTGCGGACCAAACCCGCTCCGAGGAAGAAAGGGAGGCTGCCCAAAGGGAAACGGAAACACTTGAAATACGCCTTGCGGAATTACGGGCGCAAAAGGACAACCGTGAAAGAGAATTGGGGCTTACCACTAAAGAAAAAATAAAAAGAGCTTTGGTGAAATATGGCATTCCACTTGCATTTGCAGTCGCCATTTCCTCCGTAGTAGGTGTGATCCTTAGCTCCCTTAAAGCTACGGGCGCAAGTGTAAAGGCAGTAAGTAAAGGGCTGGCGGACTTGGGTAAAAAGATGGCAGCCTCTTTACCGGGGCTGCTGGGTAGCGTCCTCTCTTTGGTACTAAGGACCGGTGGAGAACTATTGAAGTTTGTGGGCAACAACATTTGGATCTTAGTTGTCGCTATCGGCGTGGTCCTTTTGAAGAAGATGAAGGTGTAACCTTATCCTTATGTATTACTGGAGGCTTATCATCGTCGGGTGTCCGAGGCATCCTCAACTTTGGATAAGTAAAGATAGTATTCGCGCCACCTTGGTAATTTGGTATCAAAGGTATGGCGGTCATAGTAGAAATAGTCTTATGATTCCAAATAGCATTGTCCTGGTCGACGATATTGATCCAAACGGTACCGTCATTCCCTCCCCCACCATCGCTGGGGTAAATCTGTAACTTCGCATATTGACAATTGGCTATCATATGAAAAGTCACCGACACCAAATTTTCCAGGCTTAAGGGCGTGGGCTCAAACGTGAAATGAGTGGAGACCCTATTATTTATCTTTTTCCTGTAGGGTAGTAACGGATTGTCATTCTCATCGATGATCCTAAACCCAGCATTGCAGCTATACATTCCGCTAATGGTAATGGTGCACATAATTAATCCTAGACCTCCAACTTCCACCCATATTCCGGTGTCATACCATTTATGGCCCCTTACGTATTTCTTATCCTCTAAATGATTGAAAAACCAATCCTCTTTTGTGTGTGGATTCATATATTTAGAGACTAATTACCGTCAAAGTGCTAATGGTTGCGTGGTTATAGATAGTATCTCTTTGATTTTCTATACTATTTATGCAAACACTTCCCGTGTCGTCTACGCGTATTTGCAGCTTTACCTTCCCATGGCAATCAGCAACCATGTGGAAAGTCCAGACGGAAAGATTCTCAGCGCTTTGGGCGTTCGGCTCTACGGAGAAATGCGCAGGCTCCCTGTTATTCGTTTTAGCACGCATGGGCTGCAATACACCATTATCATCCAGGAAGCGGAAGCCGACGTTAGCGTGGCTGCTCGTACCAATGCAAATGCTGCATAGGATTAACTTCTTCCCTGAATAATTCAAGTCCACAGACATACCAGTGACATCAACCCAAGATGCCTGGGTGTATTTTTTCTCACCTTCGTAAGTCGTGTAAACACAATCCATTCCGGATACCTAGGGGTTGTTCATCGCCATATATAATAACTCAGACCAATGCTTGCTGCTGTTAAGCCGGCTTTTAGTAAGTTATGGTCATATTCCTCAGTAACCTTCTTTATAACGGTTTTTGATGGTGTTTCGCGTGGCTTCTCTACGAAATGCGACTTTTGTGGCTTCTCTACGAAGTGTGGAGTCCCTTTAAAAGTGTCAGAGTTTACGTCATTCACTCCAAACTTCATGTCTTTGGTTGCTCGTTGAAGTTTGTTGTTGTAACCCACAACAGAACTGGCGTTGATGACTAAATTACTTGGCATTAACCAACAACCGGGTGACAAGGCATAATCCAGTCGCACTTTAGATTGCTGCACCGCGAGTTGATACCTTTGAACTGACTTAGAAATCTCATTCTCGATAACAGCGCTTTCGAAGAGGACAAGGAATACTTGTTGTGTTTCCTGTGAAGCACCACTGGCATCTACGATGGGGCTGCGAGTGCTTACCTGGGCTCCTAGGACGCAGTAAACGAAGGCTTCGATGCTTCGATTAATCCTTGCTAGATTCTTTAACCCAATACCCTTCGCTGCAAAGAATGGCGCCCAAGGATACTTCTCCTTACTCTCTATGAAGTAAATTAAGTTTCCTTTTGTACCACTGCCTCCCATGTCTGAGAATTCGAAGGAGCTGGGATATCCCATGCC
Source organism: Actinia equina (assembly GCA_011057435.1). NCBI lineage: Eukaryota > Metazoa > Cnidaria > Anthozoa > Actiniaria > Actiniidae > Actinia > Actinia equina. The sequence goes on from WHPX01000254.1 coordinate 118,180, forward strand.
TGGACTTTCTATGCTGGCTCCGACATACGAAGCATAAGTGTAAGTCTCTCCTAGACCGTGGGCGGCACCTTCATGGTTGCGAAAGTCAGGGTTGGTAAGCTTAAATTCATTTCTTAATCGCTCCCATGCAACTTTGTCATATTTATTATCCTTTGGGTTAAAGACAGTGTCACCCGGTAAAGGCGCGCCTAGCTCATACAATATTCTTCGAATAGTAAAAGCAACATGAAATCTTAGGAAAGGAATATGAAGCATGTCCGCGGCTATACCACATCCTTTAGTAGCAGCCCAGACAGCAAAGTTCAACTGCTGCGGCCAATATCGCATGCTGGGGCCTGATAACCATTCTCTGGATTCTTTCCCCGACGTGTGCTTCATCCGAGTCTCTCTAAAGATGTCTCTTACTTTTGTCTTAAAAGTCGTAGGACCCACGGGGATTTCTAAGGAGGTAACCATCTTAGCAAAGTCATCCGCTCCGCCTTTGTTATCGTAAAATGGGTAATTCTCTGCTGCCGGTAATAGATCCTTTGGGAAGTTTGGTTCTACCGTCTTAACATGCTTAGCAGGAGTCGGTTGCGCCTTCGGTTCCAAGTCGGCATTGCTGTACATTCTGGAGCCGTTGAAGTAAATCCCGTCAGCACCTCAGTTGTATCCAGAAATACCTAAGGACACGGGTCCTAACGAATTAAACGCTGAAAACTTCCGCTTGAATAAAGCGAATTTAATCCTGGCTTATTTGGAAGGGCAGGCAAAACATTACGAAAACGTCAGAAAGAAATACGTCAGAGCCCGTAGTACGCTACATAAAATTGCGATAACTACAGGATCCATGTCCGTAGCATTAACAGGCACTGGCGTTGCTACTTCGCTTACAGGGCCGGGAATAGTCGTTGGAGTTCCTTTAGCCGGCGTTGGGGCAGCCTGTGGTATCATTTCGGCTGTTGCTACGGGTATTATGAAACAGTTGTCAAGTAAAATATCCAAGCATGACACGACAATAGCTCTGTCAAAGGCTAAAGTAAATACGATTACTGACCTTGTCTCAAAGGCTTTGCGTGACAGAAAGATAGACGATGTAGAATTTTCGCTTATCTTAGCTGAAGAGGAAAAAATACGAGAAATTAAAGTCGGACATCAGAAATAAAAAAACAGTCGTAAAAGATTTATCAGAGGAATCTCGCAAAAAGATCTACCAAGAAGCGAAAGAAGAGCTTCAAAGAAAACTCGCTTAGACATCAGTTTTGAAAAGAGCGTGACAGGATTCTATTTACATATCGAACGACAGTACGCGTAATCTTATGCCATAAGATTTATGCTAATTTCTCATCTTATGGCATAAGATTCACTATCTTCTCGGAATCCAACCTAACAGGGGGTGGTTGGGGTTTATTTTGTAAAATATTTCGTAAATTACATCAGGATAATAAGGAATATCCTTATTCAAACGACAAAACATCCACTCGGCTCTGCTCATATCAGAAACTTTCGGGAATAGAATTACCGGTAATTTCAGATAAAAGATAGGGAATAGCTTTGTAATATTTCCCTAGCTTTAATTTTTTCAGCGTTTTCCGTAGGCTTTGTGGCGTTGGTTCTTCTAAGTGGTCTATAATCCTTTCCATTACTTCGTCGTCCAAATATACCGGCCGTAAACCTTGAATGTAACTCATCCAGTCTCTGAAGTATTTTATTCTTTTGTATGGGGTCTTCTTACGACCTCCGTTAGAATAATATTGTTCCCTGGTAGCACAAGGTACGGCATTACGAATATTCTTACCACACTCGTAACACTGTGCTGACGTGTCGTCTTCTATTTGCATCTTCTTACCACAACACCGGAGATTTCTGGGTTTGGGTATGTTAACTTGTGGGGTTAGACAAATCACACAGATACCGTTAACGAACTTTTTACATTCATGCATCGTATATCTAAGAAATATTTTAACCTCCGTTTGCGTTACCCAACACAGCAGCAGTAAGGGCATTATCGCGCGGGTAATACCCACTGTACCCTCGTTCATAATTCCCCGGGTTAAGCCCGTGAATCTGTGGCATCAATCGCGAGTCCCCCTTACTGCTGCTGCTTCCTCTGTCTTGGTTTTGAGTGCCTCATTTAGCGTTCTTACTTGCGCCCTTAACTCTTCGTGCGTTCCATAACCGCCTGCAGCGACCGGTAACCTTTTTGCCGCCTCAAAGATCTTATTGAAATCCAGTCGCGTTTCCTCCTATGCCGCGGCCTGTTGCTCGGTTAAGTTGGGTTCTCCTAATGCCTTCCTAAGGGTCGGAGGAATCACGCTGGGAAAAATGAGAGCCAAATCCGGCCATTGTGCGCCCGTTCAATTTTTAATCAGCGGTATTATCTGTCCTATACAACACAAAACCAAATGGCGGATGGAAAAGATAAGTTTGTTTATACGATTTTTGGCGCTTTAACTGTTGCTAAATCTGAACTTTTATCTGTAAATTCAGATAAAGAAAACGTGAGAAAGGCATTGGCAGAGCTCAAACCCCTGATAGAGTCAGTTGCGACTGCTCATTTCGGCGATTCTCGGTCTCGCCACAAGCATAGTATTGGTAATTACTTTCCAATGCTACAACGTATGGCTTGTCAATGGTACAAGCAATTCATGCGTCGCATGTCTAAGCGATTAAGTGTAAAAAATCCATGGAAGGTCTTACTGGACGTTAATTTGCCAAGGGAGCTATTTGAAATTGTAAGGGAGATTGTGTCAAGAACAAATTTTGGACTGTTTACCGGAGAGACTAAATCAAAAAAGTCTAAAAAATATGTGATGGCTTTCACATCTCTAGCTCGAGTGAGGTCCTTGTTTTCAAAGTTAATGGACTCTGATATACCCAGTGAAAGTTTTCTTCGAAAGGTAACCAAGGATAAGAAGAGGATCGAGGCAATTATAGATGAAGATAAGCAGTTTGGTATGTTATATGATGATAAAAAAGAAGTGCTGAGCTTTGATTTCTTCTATGGATTTTGGAATAGTCATGGATTTCCCCTGCACATAACGTCAAATAATGTATAGTCTTGTAAAATTTCAAAACGTTTTTTAATTGATTTTGATAGACACTAGCTCTTTTGACTATTTTACACTAATAAAATACATGGATAACTAAAGTACAACTTTATTATATTCTAGTTCGTGACATTTTTATTGCTTGACTGTTGATATGTAGTCTTACCATATAGCCTACATGTGATTTTAATGCTGATGATTAGACACAATGATTTCGCTTTACATAGAGTTTAGTTTTCATAATGGCAGAAGGATTCTACTTTGACCTGTTGAAATAGCCTTGATGCTATTTTTTACACAATAAATAATGAAAAAAAGACAATATTTATAATAACAACATTGTTTACTGATTATGGATCAATACTTTTTGATACTTGACATAATTCTTGAATCCTATCATGCATATTATACCTTTATATATGTAGATATATAGAAAAAGAGTGGTTTTAATTAACCTGTGAAGTAGTTATTAGACTTATAGAGATTAAAAGATCTTACTTCCATTTTTTTCTCTTGTGATATTTTGATTATTGTATATTTATAAGCATTTTTTGTTTCACGGGTTAAGTAAAGCCATTCTATAAGATATTATAGGAACATTTTACAGTAAAATAATAGTTATTTGATTATTAATAAAACATCTACACTGTAAATATTTAATTATGCAGCTATAAAGATATATATCTATATTCCAAATCATCAATTCGTGATTTATTCTTATAGAGCATAGTCTAGGAGTAACAAAACTCACTTACCTTTATCTTAGAATATGAGCTAATCTTGAAGTAAGTTTACAGTTTTCCACAGATTTGACAATTTCTATCATTATTTCATGATCGCAGTAAAAGCAATTCTCCCTAGACTCCTGTTTAAGAAATCCACAGTGGCAACTGAGAGAATTTTCCTGACTTACTCTGTCAGGAACCAGACTCTCTTGTCTCTGTTGATAATTTAAGAGTGATGGTTGTAGTGATGGTAACCAAATTTTACTGATAAAATCATGTCTGAATACTAAAAACCATCTGTTTTTAAAGTGACTGTGCTTTGCATAACTTGCAATTTGAACATGTTTTGCTTCCCTTCCCTGCATAGTGTTAATGCCAAGACCAACACCATACCTTTCAAACATCCACTGTGTATGGGTAGCAACTAACTTACCTATACTCCACTCGCTTGGGGAAGGTACATCACCAAAAAGAACAATGGCAATAAAGTAGTCATGTGTACATTTATGTAGTTGCTGAAGCTTCTGGTTTGAAAAATGATACATAGAAAAAAGTGCTGCAGAATCTCTTAAATTAATAGCAATAAATACAATGACAAGAAGCTTTGTTAGTAATACTGGATTTGTGCTGTTACCTCTTAAAGCATTAACTAAATACATGAAGCCATGCAATATTAGTCTTGAATCCTTACCAGTAAACCGGTAAGAAAATTCCTTGTCCTTTGTTCTTTCCTCAATCAGCCACTTTACCAGCTGTTTTTTCAGCCTTGTCGCCTTGACTTCCATCTCCATTGCCTCAATATATCTCCTAATGGGACTCTGGGGTATCTCTGACAGGGAAGAAATTGCTGGTGGGAGATTACTGGTACTAAGGGCCAAATCTAACAACTTACCATGAAGCTTTTGAACAGCATTGTTCTTCAGGTGCAAAGGTTCTAAAACCTCTTTGTCACAAAGATTTCCAATAAGTGGTTTAAATTCTTGCCTAGACCTTTGGTTCGCAATAAACTTTGTGACTCTTGATCTTTTTGTCGAAGAAGCCAATTTATGTGGCAAATTTTCTTTATATTCAGTTACCTTTTGTGCCACTTTCACTCTTTCATTGTATTCCCAGGGCTTCCACTTACAATCTGATGTGGTACCAAATTTCCCCTGTAAACAATCAATATCACTTAAACAGACATTAGCAAAACTTGAAAAATAAGTAGCAGAATTAGATAGTTCTCCATTCAAAAATGCAAGAAATTTCATATCAGAAGGAATCAATTCAAAAGTAAACTTAACTTGTAGATCACATACTGTAAATGTCTTAAGTTCTATTGCAGCACACTGCTGTGCTATCAGCCTTGCAAATTTTGTCACAACAGCATGGGTTTCCTTACAGTTAGCCCCAAATAAAAGAAAATTATCATTAGGACTAGCCATTCTGGGACCAGCATTCAGAAAACTCACAAGCCAAGACATTGACTCATCATATTTCCCAAATGGTGCCCCATCACCACCCAATGCAACTTTAAATTCACCCCTTTTTCCACCAAACCATCTAAGTCTATCTTCTTCTTTTCTGTAAGGGTCTACCTGTAGATAAAATTCTGCAAGGCAAATTAGCATGTTCTCCAAATTCCTGTATACACCATCTACTCTTTGTTCAGCTGGCAAATCAGAGCACAGTGTTTCTCTTATTGATATAAGCTCCCCAATGTCAATACTGTTTACCTTAGACATTAGATCTTTATAGGAAAGGATTCTTGGTATATGTATTCCCCCACCATACCCTAACCTTTTCCTACTAAGATATCCCTTAGAGGTCTTACTGCCTATAGAATGAGTGCCTAGAGCAGATCTTGCTTGCTCATATTTCCTCTTACTTACTAGCCCACCAGCATAAAGAAGGGAAAATGAACGAATGATGTTGTTTTGGCTTTTTTCAAAACTTTTTCCTGCATCATTTGCAAGATCAATGCTTGCATTTCTTAATTTCTTTGAACTACCTATATACAGCTTAAAACCTTCAACATTGCAATATTTACCAAGACTGGAGAACATTCCATCCAGTGCAGGCTGCCTGTGCTCTTGTGTTCCTCCATGGATCTCAACTGATGCCAATAATGTCTCCAACTGCCTTCTGTTCTTGCTTCTCTGGGGGATATTAAGAATCTTTCCTTCTGGTGACAACTCTGTAGGGTTCTTCTTCCTAGCAAAAGCAGTACTTTCAGATACTGCAAATACTGGCGCTGAGGTCGTCCTTCCTTCTCCTTCGACTTCTGTATTGAGGCCTTTAATCTATTCCAATTACAAAATGTAAACTTTTACGGACCGGTTCCTCAAGATATAAACTTAAATTTAATTTGTTTTAAACACTCGTTTATAAATAATGAACTGTGGAATCCTTAAAAGCTATTTATTTGGCTCTATCTAGGATACAGATTGTTATATTTCAATATCAACATGCTGCTTTGAATTAAACTTAAGCCTTACCTTTTCCTTAATTCGATTTAGTTTTTTTCTGAGAGCAGCTAATTCCTTTGATTTTGATAAGTAATTTTCTTTTAGATCCTGTTTCCTTTGGGCAAATTCTCCAATTGGGAACCGAAGTTGTTGAGATGTTTTGCTTTTTCGTCGACTTGCTCTTCGTTTCGCAGAGCCCATATAAGCTTATATAAAAAGAGATACACGATCTGAAATACATGAATTTTGTGACAACTTTTCGTCAATTACATATAATAATTGTTAAGATTCCACCTGATGGAATCGAACACAAAAGAACGCTCCGTGGTTCTATGGTTTTATTTCTTTGAATAATGCACAAAATAAAGGCAAAAAATATACTTAAATAACAGTCACTTACCGTTCAGGTTATGCGAAGTCACGTCTGTATTTCAGCAACAAGGTGTATAACAAATTATAATCAAAATAGCGCAAAATATATGAAGTTTGGTACCAAAATAAACGTCAAAAACAGTAGAACTCGATTCGTTTGGCGGGAAAACTTTTATTTAGAAACCAGTCTTTTAAACGGGCAAAGAAAAAGCAGGTACCCCAGTTAAGGAATAACAAACCTAATGGCCGCGCGTAACGCCACAATACGGGACTGGAAACTAGAGACATTTACGTGGCCTGATTTGACCTTACGATTTCCCAACGTGAATATTCTTATCTGGGTAGTATTTGCCATTTATGTCCTTGATACTGTATGGCTTAGCATTAGACCTATTTAACCTTGCTATTATGACTTCCTTACCCCATTCGTTATCATCGTTGAACATTACTTGGGCTTTGTCTGGGTCCCAGTTTGGGAATTCTTCTTTGATCCTATCAAAGTCGTCAGGTTCTTCATCCATGGATTCGTTCATTTGTTCCTGAATCTGGCTAAGCCATGCAGCGCTGGGGGCTTCGGGAACCGGTCCTAAGTCTTCCATTTGCAAATATTCTGGAACGGGCGTGTATGGATTCTTAGACTTGAATTTGTTTCTCAAAGAACACATAGCATCGCGGAGCCTGCGGCTGCCATATCTGCGTCTTAGCTTGTCAAATAGGCCTTCTTGGTCTACTTTGTCATTAGGAAGTAAAGACTCGTATTCTTCGTCATTAATATCTACTTGACCTTCTTCGGTAAGGGGATCAAAATCCGTTCCTTCTGCTTCCATTATATATGATAAGCTCAAAGTTAAATCCTAACCTCCTTCCTAAGCAGGTTGGCGGGCTGAAAGCAGAACGCACCTTTCACCGGGTCACCTTTACTCCTTCTAGCGCCAAACCAGGGGAAACCTTGTATGTAGGTGTACCCCGTCTAACGGATAACCTGGTATTGGTTCCTGGCACCCTGGCTTTAAGGTTCGACCTGGCGGTTCAGCCAGATACCGCAGACACGCGTTATGTTGTTAATAACGTAGACAGGAACCTTGTTTCTAAGATGAGAATCAAGTTTGCTGGTGAATCCCTGTTGGACTTAAACAGGTACGATCTTTACACCACATACAAAGATTTGTGGTTGACGGCCTTCGACCGCGCACAAAAGATAGAACAAGGAATAGCAAGTGAAGCCATACGTAAGGTAAGAAGCGCAACCGCCAGCGCCTCCGGAGAAGACGAAATAAAGACAGCCTACGGCACCAAATATCTCATTCCATTGGACTTTGAAGTAATAACAAACCACGGTGCGTATTACCCAAGACAGCTTTCTGAACTGCAGTTCGAAGTAACCTTGGCAGATACGACCAACATCCTGCAAGGAAAAGACGTAAGTTCGTCAGCCGCGCATCCATATGCTATCACCAACTTAGAATTACAGTACGAGACCGTGTACTCTGAAGATATTGCTCGTAGCGCAGGCATGGAATACAGTGCCGGTAAAGCATTCCTTTACGACCACGTAGTAATGTACAAGACGTTTAGCTTCACAAACAACGTCGAAGAGGTCATCAACCAAAGTATTAATATACCACGACGCAGTTTAACGGGGCTAATGTTGCTGTTTGCAAAAACATACACCGCAGGATTGCGTAACTCCGAGGCGTTCTTTAACCCCAACATTACCAATGTCGGCGTAAACATAAACGGAGTACCAAACAAGGTTTACTCCCAAGGGATAAAACCTGAAGACATGTACCGGGAGGCAATGCAGAAGTTTGGCGATCAAATTGCCCCAAAGGAGTTCTTTAAGGATAAATATGCGTTATGGATTGACATGCGCACGACGAACGATGAGAGCATGCATGGTCAGGGTCTGCGGTTGGTAAATACCCAAGATGGTATTACTTTGGAGATCAAACGCACCAAGCATGCCAGCGATACTACTAAGATAAACTGCTACATCTTTGTGGTGTCAGACGCGCAACTGAGCGTGGAAATGAACCAACTTAAAAGTGTTGCATATTAAGGTTAAATATTCCTTAGATATACGATGCTTCGCGTATTTGAAAACAACGACAACGAACTGCAATGCATAGTGCAAGGCGACAAACTATACTTCAAAGCAAAGGAAGTGGCGCTAGCGCTGGGTTACGAGCGTCCAAAAGATGCGATTAAGGTGCATGTTCGTGATAAATACAAGGTAAAGCTTAGCGAACTTAAGGTAGAGGTGAATCGCCTCCTCCTTAATTCACAGCCCAACTCCCTGTACGTAACTGAATCCGGGTTGTATCAGTTGATATTTAGCTCGAAGCTACCAACGGCAGAGGAGTTCCAGGATTGGGTGCTAGGCGAGGTACTGCCTGCGCTAAGGAAGACAGGCAAATATGAAATTGAAAGGCGTTTTGACGGCCCCAACAAATTGATATTCAAAATAGAAAACGAATTCGACTTGCATAAGAAGGTAGTGGACTACATCCGCAAGTTTTACCCCCAAATGCTCATAGCCCCTGGTCTAGGCGAACTACAAGACACGTCAAACAAGCGCATAAAGTGCTGGCAGAAAGGTTACCAACGAGGACAGCCTGATCTGCTTATCTTGAATGCACACGTGTGGTACCGTGGTTTCTGCGTCGAGCTGAAGACTCCAAAAGGCAACGGGGTATTATCTGATAGTCAACGCCTGCTATTGGAAAGGTATGAGCAGAATGGTTATAAGGTGCTGATCAGCAACGACTACGACGACATCTGCCGCGCAATAGCGGAGTACGCACAGGGAATGCGTTTACCTTGCGTATATTGCTGCAAGCGCTTTAGGAACGCAGATACTTTAAAGACGCACTTAAAGATATTCCATAGAATATATGGACAAGGATAAATTCAATGAGATAAAATTCATTCAGACGCACTGGAGGGATTTGACCATAGGGGAAATCTATGAGGTAAAGAATTACGTGGTCTTTGAAGACTTGGACCGTCTGCGTTTGGTGTTGAAACATAAAAAAAGAACATACACCCTTTGGGCACCTGATAGAATAAGGTACGCCATTGAAGGGCAGGATGTTACCCATGTTATGAGTCATGGTAAGAAGGATGATAGATGGGAATTCGATGTGGTTACTTGGGAGCCTGAGAGTCCTTTTCACTCTTAAGTGCGTCTACCATCGTACGCTGATCCGCCAGGCACCAATGACCCACGAAGGATTCTTCAGGAAATACCTTGCCGCAATGAAGGCAGGTGTATTTTTTTCTTGGTTTCGGCTTACGAGAGGCAATGCAGTCTGCTGGTAGTTCGCAGGTAATACAGTCCATATATTATAAATCCTCCAAGCATATACTTTGCAAGCCCTCTTTAAAAGGGGTCTGATATTTATTGTGGATTTGTTAAATCCTGCAGACTGGTTTCAAACAGGTCCTTAATATTATTGTTGTTTTGTTAAATGATGATGATACTTAACAAACAACAATAAAAATAAGATCGTATTTTGAGACTCTTTGGGCAGACCTTACTTTACTACTTTATTGCAGACTGGTTCCAAACAGGTCCTTAATATTATTGTTGTTTTGTTAAATGATGTTATTAATGCTCTTAACAAACAACAATAAAAATAAGATCGCATTTTGAGACTCTTTGCGCAAGTCATACTTCGCTACTCCATCGCAAGGTCATTTCAAAGGGGTCCTTAATATTATTGTTGTTTTGTTAAATGTTGATGATACTTAACAAACAACAATAAAAATAAGATCAGGATTTGGGACTCTTTGCGCAAACCCCATCCTAACTCTCTTTCTTTTTTTATCCCTTGCGTACTTTCTTAACAACCTCGTTACTGGCATGCCAAGCATCAAAGCGATCTAAGTACTCTTTGAAACCGCCTTGGCCGTCGTAAAGACACTGCCAAATATGTTGGTCACTTCTTTGACAGCCGCAGCGATCACAAGTTGCCTCCCAATGTTTCCTGTTTTCCCACCTTACGCCTTCGACGCAGTCAAACTCCGCAAAGCGCTGGTCTATTTCCTTCTTCCGGCGCGTTAAGAGCGACTGTCCACTAATATCGAGCAATGTGCGGCAACAGCAAAAAATCGATTTTCTTTATTTTTGGTCCAGAGTTAGGTATTAGTGAGTAAGTAAACGTGGTTGGTTTTATTTCTTCAAAAAAAATGTTATGGCTGAGAAAAATCGAAAAAAACGGTCCATCCGATATAGGGCCCAAGACGGCACGAAATGAAAGCCATTTTAGGGGTCTCTTTAACGTTATCCTGTAAAGTTGCAACACATTTTCCAGCCTTTTTAAATTGAGATATTCGTTCTTCAACTATTCTTGAACATTTTCATGCAATTTTAGGCTCATGGGTTTATTTATTATTTTTTTAGAGGTCCGTCAAACTCGCTATAATTTGAGTCTGCAAAAACTTCGCTCCGGCACACAAATTCACAAAATAAATTCTACATGTGGTATAATTCAGAATCTTTCAAAACTTCGGATTCTAATCAAGTTAATATGGATCTTAAAAGTTCCATCAAAATTAGTTTGGGGAAATTTCCACAGCGGTCCAAACAAGCGAGTGAATAATGCTTGTTTTTAGAAGAAACCGCCCCGTGACTTAAAAACATTGTGTTTGGAGCCTTTGAAATTAGGACGAAAATCAGTCTACAATTTTGCTAAAACGGACAGGTTTTAATTTCCAACGACTTTCTTAGTGTTTCTTTGAGTTAACTTCAAAATATCAAAGCTTAAGAATCGAGTTTTCCTTTTATTTACTTTGAGTAAGAACTACCCAGTTTCTAATCAGCATAGTGCTTTAAACGAGTAGATTTCAAAATATGTTTTTTGGTCTGAAAACACTCCTACAATTCGACTAATGTCAAAGCAATGTTACAGAAAGACGTTTCCTACTTGCTTTACATGTTTTCTTGCTAATTCTGTACAGTTTTACTTCCATTTTCAGAATTAGTTGTGATACGTTTATCGGAACTTGGGATCAGTACTATTGATTGCGTGACCTAACGTCCCGTGGGGGAAGGGGGGCGGGGGGTGAAAAGCTGAATGGAGCGGGCTTCCAAGTTTTGATACGAGGGAAGTCTCGAATCATTTCTTATTTTCTCGATTTGCGAAGCAATAACAAACTGGCTCCTTGCTGGCCTGACAACTATATTGAACAAAAATGTACCAAAGGATTTTACTGTAGTTACTTAACTACCTCGCTTATACCTGAGGCTAATTTCTAATTTGAAGATCTTGCTTACGTGAATCATGGCAAAAGATAAACCCAAGAATGGGAAACATTAAGAAAAAATACTGAAATTGTCAATTCCTACTTGTCATGATGTGCTCATAAATACCTGGACAAGCGTTCAACCACGTGACATGGGAAAATGACGTTTACTAGCACTTCCTAATAAAGCGGCTTTCGTTCATGAGGGATTAGGAATGGAAGTCAGCTGTTCATTTAAGAAAATCGTAGGCGGAAATTGCGGTTATGATCCCAGAGATCGAAACAAGAAGATGGTCGTGATACCACTTAGTTCATGTGAATTGGATATATCCGGACATAAGAAAGCTTTTGGTATACAGGATGTCGTATCTGAGGTTGAACTACTTTTGGCTCGAGCTTCGATATTCTCGGTTCCAGACAATATTGCAGAGTTGACAATTTGTCCAGGTCATCGTTCATTGTTAGGTATAGGCTGGCGCAGAAGTTCCCAGCGCTGCCGAGTTCCTCAGGAGCTGTCAAGGCATGGCGAAAAGAAAGCAAAATGGCCCAAAGCTGATCGCGGGATCGGGAAAGAAAAATCGAATACTATCTTGCAGATGACGGGTGTCTTTGTTCCCGTAGGTTCAGGTTAGTATATATGTTACTCTTTTTGTGTACTAAGGAATGAAATAAAGCCAATTCAGTATGAAAATAAATGTTTTTCCCGCTAAATTGCATGCTGCAATAGCTGCATGTGAAAATTCAAGCAATGTCAAATGAAGACGTTAACTTGACGCCATAAAGTCTGATATACTGAAATCATGCCATGTGAATATTTCATTGTTATACAGCAATATGTCGGGAATGCAGGGTCCTTCTAGACGATTACACTGTTCAAGCAAAGATGAAGTGTATGTCCTTGGTGAGTCGATGTCTTTCGTAGCATTAAATAAAGGCTTAGTTTTAGCACATATCCTGAGGGTCTGGTCCAGGGGTGGCGAGGGAATGCATTACTAGTGTTTATATAAGAAAACATTTTAGACTGGCAACGGCATTGGTTACTTTGTAAGAATTACTCCCCTTAAAACATTCTGGATCCGCCCCTTCTATTAAATAATTATAACTCCCATGCGTTTTCTTGTCTTTCAGGAAATAAAATTAACTTTTCATATGTATGTACTTGTATTTTATAGGAGACTGACAAAGAGGTAACAATGAATACCCCAACCGCCCACAGCACCCCGTTGACTGCAAAAAGTACCGGTCAACCACATCTAAACCCAGTAACACCTGGTGGGAGCCTTTTTTTGCCCTCTGATGATAGCAGCTTGGAGGAATCATCTGGAAATCCTTTACAAGAACTGAATAGCTTTTTGCGTTCCAGAGATGTCAGTCCAGTCAGACACACCCTAACTACGCCTTGGTCTAATGCTAGTGACAGGACCAAGCGATATTATACACGCAAAGCATACCAAGGAGTAACAGCCGTTCTTGAAGAAATTGCCCCGTGTGATGCTGATTTTCTCTGGCAGTCAGTCTCTTCTTCGACAGCCCTTTGCCAGCGGTTTTCTGATGATGTAGCAAACTTTAAAGACATGGATACCATTCTTTTGGATGCGCTGACCGAATGTTACAATACTGCAGGTAGTTGGGGTACTCGAAGACAAATTCTCTCTATCATGGCGGACAAGGTCAGTCTAAACAATCTTCGTAAATGGATTCCAGATCTTACAAAGTATCGCTATACTGAGGCCAAACGTCACTGCCTACTTTACGGAAGAGGAGAACCTGTCCCACTCTCACCTCAGTCAAGAATTTCGGTGTCAAAAAGCAAGATCGACCACTTTATTAACTTCGTTACCAGTCCACACATCATCCAGGACTTACCTTTTGGAGAGAAAACCATAAAATTATCTTCTGAACAGCTAGTCAAGGTCCCAAACGTAATTCGTACGATCATTCCCGAAAGGGTTATTCAACAGTACCAGGAATTCTGTCGGGAGTCAGCCTTTACGCCCTTGAGTCGCAGTACTTTGCTTCGTATCCTTATGGTCTGTCCTGCTTCTTTAAGAACTTCGCTTCAGGGTTTGGACTACATAAGTTCGACAGGTGCAGAGGTATTTGACGATCTAGAAAGCGTTACAGAAATACTAGGAGACATCGGTTTAGGAATGGCCTGGGCAAAACAACAACAAGATCGCCTTAAAGCAGGAAAACGCTACCTGAAAACTGACTACAAGGTAACCGCTATAACATCACATTACGGTACAAAGACCGCGTAGGCCGATTAGGGAGTCTCTCCGCGGTCAAAGCAGATGTTTTAAAATAGCGCAATTCACGCGGATTCACGTACTTAGAGTAACCTTACACACAATACTGAAACTCTAATATAGCGGACCTTCGCTGTCCAGTACAAATAAAATCAACAACAGAGAATCAAAGCTAGAGCATTAAAGATAAACCAAACATCCCCTCGGTTAGTTTTATTTAAAGGCTAATTTAAATTAATTCAGTGATGGATATTTTTAAATATAAATTGCAGGTGCACATATCTGAGAGTTCGACGGTGGCTGATCATTGTAGGCGGTATGCCTTGAGTGACCCTGGTGATTCAGATTATCAGTCAGAGTGTAATCACCAGCACGATAGCTCATGTGATCGGTGTACTATGCTAACCGACACTGTCATGTGCATAGAGGAAGCTTTAAAAGAGCAGTCGGGAAATCTCTTTGAAGATACAAAGGAAGAGCTGACTTTCCGTGTGCGACAGGCCAAAACAAACATTGGAGCATGGAAATCACATCTTCTGCGCTATGTTAACCAAGATGAGGCTAGAGTAGACATCTTAGAAGTCCTCGATGAGACGTCCGTTTTTCTAACCCAAGACTGGGCCATGAAATTCATTCCAAGAAAGTTTAGAGAGAGTCAGAAAGACTGGTTTGCCAAACGTGGCATGTCTTGGCACATCACAGTAGCGACTAAACGAGGCAAAGATGGTCAATTAGAAATGTTAACATTTGTTCACATCTTTGAGTCATGTAGTCAGGAATACGTCGTCATTCTGGCTATAATGTCAGATGTCATTGAAAGGCTTAAAGTCATCATGCCCAAACTACGCTCAGTTTTTTACCGTCAGGACAACGCTGGATGCTATCGCAACGGTCCGAACATTTTTTATGCAAAGTTATTAGGCCATTGTCATGGTGTTGCAATCAAGCGCATGGACTTCTCAGATCCACAGGGAGGAAAGGGAGCCTGTGATAGAAAGGCTGCTACCATCAAGTCCCATATGAGAATCCACCTCAATGAAGGCAATGATATCATTTCTCATGAGCACATGAAAAAAGCAATCTTATCGTCAGGCGGAGTTCCTGCTGTGGGCGTCATCCTCTCTGGATCCCCCGTCATCCCAGATATGCCAACATTGAAACTGGATGGTGTCAGTCAAGTATCTAATGTAGAGTATTGTGAAGATGGGATTCGTATCTGGAAGGCATACAAAATTGGACCAGGTAAACTTCTATCATCCAAAGATCTACAACTACCCACCGACTCACAGATACCATCCCTGACGTTGATTGAAACCAGCGATAGTCAATTTACACAGATCAAATCTAAAACTCCCAAATCCGTTGAATCAGTAATAACGACCACAGAGAAAACACTCAGTGCTCCATCAGAAGCTAGAGAGCCAAGTGCACTGTTTACCTGTCCTGAAGAAGGGTGTACGATGACGTTCTTGAGACATTCTTCCCTTGAACAGCATCTAGATTGTGGAAAACATCATTTTGCTTTGGAGCGGGAGACCATTTTTGACAAAGCGACACTTCGTTACGCAGAAAAATTAGAAGGACAGTTCATTGGGATCCCTCATTTAGATGCGAGCTACAGAAGAACGACAGCACAAAACAAGAAAGAAACCTTGCCAATGGGATGGGCCCTAAGATCTTCACTAGGAGGTAAAAAAAGATTCTCCCAAAAGCAGAAAGACTACCTTTTGAAGAAATTCCAGATAGGAGAAACTACTGGACAGAAAGCAAATTCCTTGTCAGTTGCTAGAGCCATGATGACAGCAAAGGACATCAACGGCAATCGACTGTTCAACAGCGACGAATTCTTGACAAGCAAGCAGATTACCAGTTTTTTTTCACGCGTAGTTAAAAAGAAGAAGCTTCCGAGTCCAGATCCAAAGGAAGATGTCGATGATTATACCGCTGACGAACTGGAAAACGCCATTCATCAGTATGAGATTGAAGAATTCGCAGCCAAGGCAAAAAGCGAACTGTCCGTAAAGCACCCACTGGTTTTCGACACATATAACATTTGTGATTTGGCATCAAAGTCAAAACTGGAGACTTTTGCCATCGCAATGTTGAAGCAAATATGCCTCCATTTTGGTATTGACACCACAGATGTTCAAGTCAAGCGCAAGAAGCCATATACAGACAAGATTATGGCCCTTTATGCAAACTGCGAATGTCAGGTTTAATGGCAGAAAGTCGCACCGATTCGGTTTAAACTTATATGTAGAACTCAAAAGTTAAGTCTTTCTGACTGAAACGCCTTTTCGTTGATTTTACCTGTCCGCAAGTACAAAAATAAATCAAAAACTAAAACTAAAAAAAAAGGCAACAAAAAAGAAAAAAAAGGAAAACAAAAGAAGAAAAAAATAAACGCTTGTCCAGGTATTTATGAGCACATCATGACAAGTAGGAATTGACAATTTCAGTATTTTTTCTTAATGTTTCCCATTCTTAGGTTTATCTTTTGCCATGATTCACGTAAGCAAGATCTTCAAATTAGAAATTAGCCTCAGGTATAAGCGAGGTAGTTAAGTAACTACAGTAAAATCCTTTGGTACATTTTTGTTCAATATAGTTGTCAGGCCAGCAAGGAGCCAGTTTGTTATTGCTTCGCAAATCGAGAAAATAAGAAATGATTCGAGACTTCCCTCGTATCAAAACCTGGAAGCCCGCTACATTCAGCTTTTCACCCCCCGCCCCCTTCCCCCACGGGACGTTAGGTCACGCAATCAATAGTACTGATCCCAAGTTCCGATAAACGTATCACAACTAATTCTGAAAGTGGAAGTAAAATTGTACAGAATTAGCAAGAAAACATGTAAAGCAAGTAGGAAACGTCTTTCTGTAACATTGCTTTGACATTAGTCGAATTGTAGGAGTGTTTTCAGACCAAAAAACATATTTTGAAATCTACTCGTTGAAAGCACTATGCTAATTAGAAACTGGGTAGTTCTTACTCAAAGTAAATAAAAGGAAATCTCGATTCTTAAGCTTTGATATTTTGAAGTTAACTCAAAGAAACACTAAGAAAGTCGTTGGAAATTAAAACCTGTCCGTTTTAGCAAAATTGTAGACTGATTTTCGTCCTAATTTCAAAGGCTCCAAACACAATGTTTTTAAGTCACGGGGCGGTTTCTTCTAAAAACAAGCATTATTCACTCGCTTGTTTGGACCGCTGTGGAAATTTCCCCAAACTAATTTTGATGGAACTTTTAAGATCCATATTAACTTGCTTAGAATCCGAAGTTTTGAAAGATTCTGAATTATACCACATGTAGAATTTATTTTGTGAATTTGTGTGCCGGAGCGAAGTTTTTGCAGACTCAAATTATAGCGAGTTTGACGGACCTCTAAAAAAATAATAAATAAACCCATGAGCCTAAAATTGCATGAAAATGTTCAAGAATAGTTGAAGAACGAATATCTCAATTTAAAAAGGCTGGAAAATGTGTTGCGACTTTACAGGATAACGTTAAAGAGACCCCTAAAATGGCTTTCATTTCGTGCCGTCTTGGGCCCTATATCGGACGGATCGTTTTTTCGATTTTTCTCAGCGATAACATTTTTTTTGAAGAAATAAAACCCACCACGTTTACTTACTCACTAATACCTAACTCTGGACCAAAAATAAAGAAAATCGATTTTTTCACTGTTGCCGCCGATTCTTGATTTGGCTCGATATTAGTGGACAGTCGCTCTTAACTCCTTTATGGTGTCGACTGGGCAACATCGTGCGGCAACGTCGCCGTGCTCCTCGCAAGCCTCGCTCAGCAGGTCGTAATTGCCGCGGCATCTATGTTGGTGCCAAGCGTCGGTAACATCCTCGTCGCAGCACACGCATATGTTCTTTAAACAAACTCTTTTACTACGGTGGTACTCCAGCGCCTGCGCACTGCTGAACTGTTTATCACAGTCTTCGCAAACGGTGACGTTGTTTACTTCCTTACTGCACACACGTTTTTCAACGTGGTATTGTAATCTTTGTTTGCTGCTGAACTCCCTACCACAATTCTCACACCTCATTATAACATAGTGTTATTTACCCCTCATATGCGATCCTGCGCAAAGAGTTTCAAATCCTGATCTTATTTTTCTTGTTGTTTTGTTAACATCATTTAACAAAACAACAATAATATTAAGGACCTGTTTGAAAGGGGCTTGCGATGCCTCAACAATAATATCAGACCCCTTTTACAATGGATATCGCATGAAATCCACAACAGACTCTTTTGCCCACGTTGCCATCGTTATCAGCGCACCAAACCTTTCCGCGCGCTTCAGACCACACATTTCATCATACAATTCCTGCACGCGCTCTTTCAAACGGTCTATCTCTTCTCTTTGCATTTCGATGGTGTTCCTTTTATCTTGCATGTCGCCGGCAATCCTTCTTACTGCTTCCACTGGGTCCATCGTATATATATTGAGTCATTGAATATATTCGATGACCCCAGAACATATTCCCTGCAATGCTCTGATCGTAGGACCCACCGGCTGTGGTAAAACGCAGTTCGTAGTAGAGCAACTCCTAGGACCCTTTAGATACCGTTTCGACTACATAGTGTTATTATGCCCTACCTATGTGAATAACCGCACCTGGGAAGGCATAGGAGTGAAAGATGACGACTTCTTTGTGGATATTTTGGACCCTAATGAGTTATCCAGCCATTTGAAGTTTTGGCATAAACAATTCCCCAAAGATACTCAGACACTCTTAATTCTTGATGACATCGCCTGTGGGGACGACGTAAAAAGACGCACATCGGAGTTGGTGAAGCTTGCTTTCAGTGGCAGGCATGACAATATCAGCGTTTGGTTGCTCTCGCAGCAGCTTACCAGCGTCTCTAAACCCTTTAGGGAAAACATAGGCTCCCTTGTCGTCTTCTACACGCCGAGTAAGAGTGATTTGGAAACCATCCTCTCTGACTACGGTGGTGAGATATCTAAGGAACAGTTGCACGAATACATGCGGCATTTAAAGACACACCAACATTCCAAAATGATCTTCTCATTGAGGTTTCCGTATTCCGTTAACATATATGGATATTGAGCAGCTCTTGGATGAAGTCCCCGTAGATGAAAGTAACCTTAAAGAACAACTTAACGTCCTGGTGTCATCGGGAAAGTGTAAAGAAATGATAGGCAAGGAGTTAACGCATGAGCAAGTTAATAAGTTGTCAGAAGAGGAGGTAAAAAAGTTCCATAAGAGGTACGAAGCCGCCCTTGCAAGTAAGACCACGAATGCCGTAGCAGACTCCGCTATTAAGCTGGCCACCAAACTCCTGGGACTTGCACTGCCCATAGACGACGTGGAGGCGCTGCGGAAGGACATAAGTGAGGACTATGTCATATCCCAAGAACTTAAGATAACCTGCGGGGGGTTGTCTTTGAAGTGCGGTAAGTTAATGGCAGTCGCATCTTTGGGACTTCACGTAGCTCAGCATGTCGACTTGAAGGAGGTATTGGTGTCTTGGAAGGACTACAAAAAAGATAAGCAAGTCGAGGAGATCTTCAAGGCAGCACTTGCTGAGGTACCTGATCAAGTCGATGTAAGTCCTTCTGAAGTCATTCACGGGACTTAGTCAAGTCGTCGTCAAGTCATTCACGGGACTTAGTCAAGTCATTATCAAGTCATTATCAAGTCATCGTCAAGTCATTATCAAGTCATTATCAAGTTACTTGTTAAGTCCTTCAAGTCCTTAGATATAAGATGAGTGACACCGAAACAAAGGCGGAGGAAACCCCTCGAGAGCAAAATATCACCAAGCCTAAATCTCCGGGCAGAGTCGCCGCGGGAAAGAAGCTCGCGGAAATGAACAGGAAGAACAAAGCCAAAAAAGGAGAGAAGGCGGAGGAAAAAGAAGAGGAATCCTTTATTAATCCTGGATACGTTATCGGAGCATTAGGAATTGCTATAGCAGCAGGCAGCCTCTACTTACAATGGCGGGCTGCTAAACCAAAAGTGGAATTCAAGGCCGTGCACGTAACGCAGGAGCCTAAGAGAAGTAAAATACCCGAAATGGAATAAAACCTCCTCTCCTTGTAATATAGTGTCGTCAGCATTAATGAAAACCGTCGAAGATGCAGCTATTATTACTTCTATTGTCGCAGGTATTGGTTGGGTAGGTAAGAAAGTGCTCAAAGAAGACTTTACTGAAGACCCAAGCAAGAGCATTACGGGCTTTGCTAAGATGACTGCTGCAGTAGCAGGTAGCATTGCCCTTAAGGACTACCTACAGAAGGAAAAGTACCTGCCTAGGCCGTGAGACCCTTATATATGGCTAGCGTATTGGTAGGTGGCGTTATTGCAGCGTTAGCATTCACGGGAGCTAATTATGGTGGTCAATATTTGGATAGATTAGTTAGAGGCAACAAAGGCGATGCTGAAAGGAAAAGGCATGATTTGGCGTTGGAAAAGTATCAAAGGGACGTGGCGGCTTGGAATGAAAAAAGACAAGCTTACAGGGATTGGTTGGATTAGAACTACCAAGACAAGATGCAGGCGGATAAGAACTTCGAAAACACGGACTACGCCTTTAAACTTTATGCGCAGGCGCACCCCGACTTTAGAATGAGAAAGCCTCAATTTAAGAATTACTACCAGCCGTCAAAGAAACAAAAAGACAATGAGTTGGTCTTTGTAGGAGTCGCAGGGCTGGCAGGAGGCGCAGCCTTGGCGTATTTAATATAATGATCGTCTTTTTGGAAAGCGATGAGAATGACTTTACCACTTATTTGAATCCCCCCATCAAAGCCCATACAGTTCGGCTGGTCAGTTGCTCTTTGTACAATTCTTGGTATAATTTGACCAAGGCATTGATCACCACGCAAAAGAAGCCTAACACTTACCAAGGCGTAATGCTCCCAGATGGACATTACACCCCAATTACCCTCGCTAAGGAGCTCGCCAAACACCGTTATACTCTTACCACAGGGTTGCCGCACGAAATGACCCTCAAACATAACATACCTGGCGGTTTCACAATGACCTTAGGAAAGTTTGAACCATTGGGATCTTTACTTGGAATTCAGCGTAAGGCAATTACCGACACGGCAGTTCCCGTAGGTTGGAAAGTTGCATCCTCTTATGAAGTCTATTGCGATTTAGTCTGCAGTTACAGCAACGGAAATCCCTCCCATCTTATGTCTAAGTTTTCACCCAAAGGTAATCCATTCGACCTGGTAGAATACACGCCCATTTCTTTAAACTATGACTTGCCTTGCGATTTAGTAGAAAGCATAAACATCACCATTAAAGTGGACGGAAAGACGGTGGATTTTAACGGACGTAAGATCAATCTCGTCTTGGAATTCATATAATGGGTCGAACTGAGGACAAACTCAAAAGGATTTACTACGGTCCCGAAGGCTATTGGAAAGGAGTGTCGGCTATCAAGAAACTCGCGGCCGCAGCCAGGGTATCCGACGAAACGGCTAAGAACTGGTTAAAGAAACAAACTATCTGGCAGGTTTATCTTCCCGTGCCTAAGTACATTCCCAGGCCCAGCTTTACCGTAAATACCCCTAACGAAGTTCATCAGGCGGATTTGCTTTTCTTACCACATGACACGGTGAGAAGAAAGACCTATAGATACGCTTTAACCGTGGTTGATATCGCAAGTAGATACAAGGACGCCGAACCCATAACCAGCAGGGATTCTGGGGAAGTCCAGAAGCCCTAGGTAGGATTTATAAGCGCGTTTTGAAATGGCCTAAGCTGCTGCAAGTGGATGCGGGAACGGCGTTTATGGGCGTGGTTACTAAGACCTTGAAAGACCACGACACCAAGATAAGAAGAGCCGAAGCAGAGTACCACAGAGGTCAGAGCATTGTTGAAAGATTCAATAAGACCCTGGCCGAGCGTCTCTTTGGGTACCAGTATTGGAAAGAGCTGGAAGATCCCTCTAAACGTAATAAGGAATGGACACAGCGGCTCTCTCAGGTCATTGTGGCTTTGAATAACGAGGCGGCCAGGGCTACGGGAATAAAACCCAAGGACGCTATGAAGAATAAACACGTGGAACACAAGTCCTACGTCAGAAGTTCAAGGGCGGTCGGACTGAAGGAAAAAAAGCTCCCCCGCGACATAGTGGTCAGGTACCTCTATCAGCCGGGGGAACTCGAAGGTGGCAGTAAGAGAGCCACGGATCCTAACTGGTCTCTGAAAACGTATGAGATTTCAAAGTCCGTCACCAAGGAAGGGCAACCTGTGTTGTATTACCTAAATGGCCCAAGTCGTGGATTCGTCAAGGAAGAGTTACTCATAGTCCCCAAAGACTCAGAGTAGCGCAGCTCCACGCGCCCGATTGCACTCTAGGCATGTCAGTCTTACGTTGCCTCTGCAATGGCCGCGTTTGTTATTTATGCGATCCACGAAGAACTGCTGATCGTCATTCGCTGAGAACTTCCATAGTAGCGGTATGTTACATTTGGCGCAGCGTGCCCCTTTCTTATAGACGTCGTCCACGCATAGGTCGAACGTCATATTTTTTTCTTTGTCGTGGCGCTTGTAGCGAAGGAGTTTCTTAGCAATGTTTTCTTTGGCTACTTCTTCCGGGGTCTCATCGTACCGTAATTGCGGACCCCAGGCTCTTTTTAACTGTTTGGCATACTCCACACGACTTACGGCGGTGTATATCAAATTGCTCCAACACAGCCGCTGGTCTATGATCCATAAGGTTTCTGTTATGGTAAGCCCCTGCGCGCTGTGGACTGTCATGCAATAACCCAAACGCAAGTCTGGATGGGAGGTAATTCTTTCCACCATTTTCATGGGCACCCAAACCTTATCGTGCGTTACTGCGTTTTCCAACCGGGTCTTAGTTCCGGGGACCCAGACGTCTCTTTTCTGCATTCGGATGTCGTGGGGTTTGTAACAAATGGGCACCAGATGCCCAGGGAAGCGCTCCTGGTGTATTTTGAGTAAGTCTTTCTGTATGCGGGACTGCGCTGCGCGTTTGCTACTCAGCACCAAATCCTCAGGATGCCATGCGTATAGGAAGTCCTCGTAGGATTTCGCTCGTACCCTCTTACGCAATGTTTTGCATTGCTGGGCATCACTAAGGCCCCTCAATTCCGCTTTCAGGTTTCTTACTTGATCCTTGCTGCGGTAGTCGGTGTTAATTTCCTCCGCATGGTCTACCATTTCTTTTAACCATTCGTGGGGCATCTCTCCGGCTATTGGAGGCGGTTGACACGGATCCCCGGCAAATATCACTTGGGATTTCCCACGGAGGAAGTCTACGAACTCCTGTAGTATTTCTAATGGCACGGTGCAAATCTCATCCCAAAGTATCACCGGAGGTATGTCGTGGATGGCTTCCGGTACCCACTTTTGACCATTCCAGCGAAAGAAGCTGTGGTAGGTTTGTGCGTCGTAACCCATTTCCGTCAATTCCCTTTCTAAACGGTGCGTGGGAGTCAACACCTTTATCTTTGGAAAGAGTTCCAAAACCCTGGTGGTCTTACCACTGCCGCCCGTACCGTAAAGATAAGAGAAGCGTTGGTAGGAAATGGGGTCTGCAACTGACGGTAATGGCTCTTTCGTGGGCGTAACGGAACCGCGGAGGTGTTCGCCGTGATATTCTACACGTTCTCTCCAAGCTTTTATCTCTTCGTCTTTGACGCGCCATTGACCGCTTTCTGCGAGTTCGTCTTCGGTGTAGAATTCTCGCATCTTCTCCAACACTTCTGGCTTTACGTACAAGGAATCCGTAGCTACGCGCGGGATGTCCTCTTTGTCAAACCGTAGGAGCATCGCAAGGAGGTTAATATGCGCATATGCGAGCATGCTGGCACGCAGGTGGTAATACTGTGGTCTGTGATCTTGGTAGTAACAAAGTGCATTCCATTTCTTTTCTTTCTGACCTTCTATGAAATAGTCCCATTTCTCCACGGATACCATCGTTCCTTCATCATGCGCGCGCTTTATAAGGAAACTTAATTCGCCTTCGTCCGTTATCAGGCGCCGCTGCATATGTTTTTCACCCTCCTTAGCGCCCTGTGTGAATTTACCTATAACAACCCGCGCTGTGGGGTTATGCTCGGGTAACCATTTTGTGAAGGAGGAGTGACAAAGTATGGCTTCATGCGCAGTGTATCTTAGCAATCGACGCTCTTCGAGGAATTTCAAAAGGGGTATCGGTATCCATTCTTTCTCCTGCAGGTGCTTCCCGTACCACGCGTAAATTATTGGATGTAAGCCCTTCGCTAATTTCCAGCTGGTCAATCTTACAAACCCCGTAGCTGGGGCGTCGTAGATGCCGTCTAAGGACACACGAAAGAACTGTGAGTCTGGATGTCCGTAGCGGTCATAATACTCCTTACAATCCCCCAATCCTTTAAAACTTGCAGGGTAACAGTGTTTCATGTCTAAGGAGACGTATTCGTTTTCGTCATACTCCATGTTCCACAGACCTCCATGACCGTGTTCTACGCAGGCTTTGGCTATGTCGGCGAATTCCTTAGGCGTGGACTTCCATCCGTTCCTCTTCTTTGCGGCTAAGAAGTCCAAACTACGAGAGCTAAGGACCTCGTCTGAGAAGTCTTCCCCTAAGGTTTCACAGGCGCTCTGGATGCGTAGATGTTCAATTTCGGGGCGGTATAAAGTACCATCTTGGGTCATAAACTGACTTCCCTCCGCGTCCATCAACCATACGGAGTTCTCGTGGATCAATTTTATCAATGGAGAGGTTTTATAGACCTTCGTTTCTTTCTTTTTAGGGAACCTTAGTTCACGCCAAGCATGTCCGTTGTGTTGGTAAATGACTATAGGAGCACCTTTGCCACCGTATTTATGTGTCCCAGAATAGATAAAACCGTCGGTGATGTCCTTTACCATGATGCGCCTTCCTAATGCTGTTTCTAATTTTTTAATGTTATCTATAGTAGCCCCAGCTCCGTAGGTGGCATTTTCCCATTTCCTGATGGCTTCCCTCCTATTTAGTGTGAGCTTACCTCCGCGGGAGGAATCTTCGAAGAACTCTCTTACCAACTTACCGACGCAGTTACCAGGATGTCGCATTGGTTTCAACTTCTTGACGTCAGGTTTCTTGATCTCATACGCACCGTAAATGACCACGGTAACCGGGTAAGCAACTTCGTAGAACAGCATATCTATTCCTTCGAGCGCTCCAGGTCTGGTATTCTTATTCAGAACGAACAAGCTTTGCTTACCAGACGCTCGTATTGGATTCCTGCCCTTTTCTATCATCCACTCACCGTCTAAATACTTTATAAATGTTAACTCCAAACGGTAATCGCCTTCTGGCATCAAATCGATTATCCTTTCTGCTCTCTCGTAGTTCATAGTCTCATCTGTATCTCCCTCCATAAATGTTGTGAAGGCAAAGTCCGCATCCAGGCGATCCAACACCTGAGTTCTGAGCTTGCGCACAGTTTTGTTTTGTATGCTTTTGATGGCGTCCATCTATATCTAAGGAATATCTTAACCTCCGTTTGCGTTACCCAAACACAGCAGCAGTGAGGGACTTTTCCCGAGGCCGGCGGATCGCGCAAGACCCCCTGTAGGGCCTCGTCACTGCTCCAAAAACCCCAGGGGGGGCTGGTGTTTTTCAATATGTGATTTTTAGCAATGCCGGCCGATCGTGAGTCCCCCTCACTGCTGCTTGGTGCTATCTAGTTTACAAATATTTCTCACTTGCATGCATTGAGCGACAATAGGAGTTATATTTAAATCTTTGAACTTTTATAAACTGGCCACTAAAGAGTTATCATTTGTGAGAAAACATCACATATTAGAGCCTACATAAATTTTGACTTACCAAGGTTATGTTGTCAATCCCTTCGGTGATTTCTGCAATACTTGTACTTGGAGTACTTGGATGCTTCTCAGAATCATCAAGTTGGGTCATAAGGGGCCTACAGTCACGACATATACCTTATAAATAAAGAAACAATAATAATGATAATGATGAAAGGTCATACATAAACATAATGCCGGTCTTATCTCTATCATTTTGTAAATGTAAAACGGAAAACGTATCCCGTTGTCGTTTTTGGTTTGGCGTTCAAACAAAATGACAAATTGTTACACATTTAGAGATGACGGATTTACACATTTTGCAATCGCCTCCCCCCCTCCCCCCCTCTCCTGGAAAATCCTGGCTACGCCCCTGGGTTTTGTACCTCACATAAGCGGACACCACTTGAAGTAAACTTACGAGAGGTGAAAATGCATCATCTATTATGAATCTGATAATTAAATTATCTAGTTTAGATAATATAAAGGTAATACCTTGTCTGACCGGGCCATCTAAAAATATTTATCCGTCTGAAAGCAGTTGTCGCGTATCAATGACAGTTCAATACTGATTACACAATTTTGGACTTGGCTCGTTGATTATAATAAAACCACACAGAGGTTCAAACTGTGTGACCTGAATCGAAAAAAAGCAAAATAATGGAATGTGACTGAAAAGCGCACTTACCAGAGCCCACTGGGACGATTACACCCGTCTGTCGTAATATGGCTTTGGACTCGGTTTTGCCTATGCCACGGTCCGCTTTTTGTGCTTTTCCTTTTGATGCATGTAATGATATACCTGGTGGAACTCGGCATCTATTGGCTCCCCTTCGCCAGCCAATCCCCAAAGAGGAGCGATGTGCTGGGCAAATGGTCCATGTCGAGATATCACGTGGAAATGAGAAAACTGATGCACGAGCTAAAATTAGTTCAACTTCTGACTGCACATCACTTATTCCAACACTACGGATGTGAGTGGAAATGTCTCTTTCACAAGACGCTAAAGGGACAACTACTTCTCGTTCATATCTTATATCCGAGGCACACATACCTCCCATTATTTTTTTAAAAGAGTAAGTCACTTCCATATTGTTGTTGTGTTTGCGGTTTATATTCGACCGAGTATTCTGCAAACTCAGGCATTTCGGCTTGTTGTCAAATTAGTTTTTCACTGCCGCCAGGCAAGAACATGAAAGCTACCGACTGTTCTCTTTGATTGACAGCAGCGAATTACAAAAGCGCAGCGCAATGATTCTAAAAATAGCTTAAAGATTCGGACAAACATTGCATTCTGTTTAGCCGCTACGAGGATTATACGAACCGATTTTATTATTTTTACTTAAAGTTACAATAATAACCTATGTAAACTAAGATCAACTGCGATCGGCTGTGAAAATTATCTGCTGAAAGTAAACTTGTAAGTTTGTTTGTCCGAATTTTGCCTTTGTCTTCGTTTTTATGACGTCACGGTTGCGCTGCGCTATTAACTTTAAAGGAAAGCCCATTTCTTGGAACTCATCATAATCAACCAAATTCAATGCATATGTTTTTAAAGTGAGAAATTAGATTACAGGCTTGGTATTTATTGTCTATTCGGACGTAGTTTCGTTTATACAAGAAATGTTTTAAAAACATGAAGACAGAATTTAGGTAAGAAGAAAAAGGAAATTAAGATAAATTATTTAAAACGAAAGCTTTCAGTGTTACTCCCGTTCAACAATCATATTAACAATAACAATAATAATAATAGTGCAATTGGCTGAGTGCTTATCCAGGTATATTCTAAGCGCTAAAAAAAAGTATCACACAGAACCTTTGAAAATTTGTTTTATTTCCTAGGGGTTTCCTGTTGAGGTATTTAATGTTACTACGGGTAAAACGAAATGATTTTCTGAAAACGTGACATTAACACCACGAAATTTATGACACAAAGGAATTGAATGCTTTCAACATATTGAATTGAAGGAATTTTTACCGAAGGATAGGATTAGGGTTTTACCTTTTTAATTGTAACGCAGTGAGATAAAGACATTGCGCCACGTTCGCGTGACATACCAAACGAGTCAAAAAACGAGCTCTAATCACAATGATTTGTGGGATGACTACAAGAGAAATATTAAACATAGGTATTTCAGTTAAAAAAAGGAGTTCATAGATAAAATATTTTTAAGAGCTATTGAACAAGCAGTCAATTATGACTTTACTGAATGCTATAATTAATTGCACGTGCATGCCAAGATCACACGCATCGATGTTTTCTAACATGATTTTAATACAGTTTATATCTGTAAGAACCCGATAAATAAGTAACTAGTTTAAAAAGAGCTTCGTTTTATATTACATATCCAAATAAAAAGGAAAAACAAGTAAACATTTTCAAATTTCGGTTGTCTAGTCTGAGCAGGGTGCCGGATTGTCTCCAGTTGTTGACACTGGTTATGTTGTGATTTGCACGATATTAAGATCACTATAATTCCGCAATAACAAAAAGCCCCAAAATAATTTTTATATAAGGTTTTAGAGCAACATTTCCTCTTTCGATTTCTTTAAATTTTAAGGAAATCGAAGTTTTACCGGGTAGGGAAAATTAATTTTTAAAAAGTGTACCAAATTAGGAATTTTTAATTAGCAAAATAAAGCGATTTTCAATTGCTTGCCAAATACTTTGAAAATTAATTTCAAGGATTATAATTGCACTAAAATTCTTCTCAAACATCTTATTAACACCTTTCAATACTCAAATTCTTTTTTTTCTGCGATGCGAATTTTACAGAGAGAAGTTTAGGGGAGGCTAATTCGCACGATCGTTTTGGCAAATTTCAGGAATTTCGGGTCCGAATCACGTTTTGGTAATTTTCCAGCGTTTAAAATAATATTTTAGAAAACAAACCCCACCACGTTTCTAATCATATATTAGAGTATCAATGGACAAAATATTAAGGATTTTGATTTTTCATCATGTGCCACCCTTTGCTCGGTGGTAGTGGACATTCCCTCTTAAATCAATTTTCAAAAGTAGACAGTCAGATTAAGAAAGTTTTCTTTTCCTTATACTAATTTCTTCAAGTTAGCTGTGAGTTTCATATCAATGGTAAAACTGCTTTTCATTCTGCTGTATATCAGCGACCTTTTGACCCCTAAAGTTATTAACTAATCTATCATAGGTAGTCCAATTCAAACTCAAGTTACCAAAAGTAGGAGTAGGAAAAGTAGGAGTAGGAGTCCTCTTAACTCCTCTACGAGCGAGAGAAGTTAAAAGAGGAGTTAAAAGGAAACTCTGCTTGCAGAGTAATACCATACAAATGACGATGTTTCATTATATTCTGATCTTTAGACACAGAGCTCGCGCTTTGAACCGCGATTATGAAATGTTTTACCAAAAGTCTAGTCGCCGAGATTTGACCGCAAAATGCTCTTCCGCAAAAGGCCTTCCTTCTACCATCCCTCTTCCTTTGGGAGCTAACTCTATAAATATAGTATGATTTTCTCTAGGTTCTAAATTTAAAAATCCGCCGTGTTAGTAGTTAGTTGTATGGGTTAAGAATTTATCAGATCAATCAAACATTTCTAAAGAGTTTTAACTTAAAAGTTAAAACTCTTTAGTTTTATTTGACTTTAATCACATTTGAATCACTTAAAGGGACTCTGAGGTGCCAAACACATCATAGCTTAAAATGTACATTAAGCCTTGTTGATTTTGAAAATCGAAATGAAAATTCCATGAAATGCGTTTTTTGGGGTGATATCGTTCGTCAAAGTTGCGAAATGACTTGAGCTGGGCTCCCTGTGGAATATCGCGGATTTGATGGTTTGGGATGCCTGGTCTGTGATGACGTCAGATAGTGAAACATGTCGGATAGCTGGAGTTGAATCAGCCAAATTTCGCTATGGAAGTATTGCTGTTCTTTATCAATTTGAGCCGGAAATTGCTTGAGGAGAAGAATATAATACACCCGATGAAAGTGTGAGCGAGGAAAGTGAGCTAGAAGAAGTGGCGAACGAGGAAAGGCTTCAAGGAATCGATGTGGTGTGTACGTTTCAGCAACTCCATCTTCACTTTCATCTTCTATAAAGACAGTATCTTCCTCATATACGTTCGGGAAGGTAGATCTTATCTTAGATACCACACATGCTGGGATTTCTATTCCGATCTTAATTGCTAAGATAACCACGCACTCACCATGTAAATTGGCACAACGCAGGGGGCTGAAAAAGCATTTCACTGAAATGAATATGCATTGGACGTATATTAAATAGAAAATACCGAAAAAAGCTCACTTATTTGGAATATAACAACGTAATATAAAATACTAAAAAACTCACTTATTTGTAAAAAAAATTCAATTTGCCATAAGACTTCTCTGTCATGAAGAGAAACTATTATAAATGCAGTCCTAAGCACTCGATTGAGCCACAACAGTCGTGGTGCATGTCATGTCTAAAACCTGCGTTGAGTTTAACATCAGAAAATATTGAAATCTTGTGTGAAATATAATGTTTCATATACTTAATAACCTTGTGTATTGTCGTATTTTCGTGATTCAAGATCATTTAACAACATAAACACATATCATCTAGCTGTTTCCATCGCGACACATTGCTGACTTTATTCGATTCCCTGA
The DNA here is from genome assembly GCA_011057435.1 of Actinia equina. Taxonomy (NCBI): domain Eukaryota; kingdom Metazoa; phylum Cnidaria; class Anthozoa; order Actiniaria; family Actiniidae; genus Actinia; species Actinia equina. Next base: position 148,668 of record WHPX01000254.1, read on the forward strand.
AGCCTTTCCTCGTTCGCCACTTCTTCTACAATCTTCTGCAAAAATAATGTGCCACTTTCCCCCCTTTCCCCTAGCAATGTTGGTCAAGAAAGTTTTGTACACTGTGAAGCGTTTGGCTGGTAAAATGCATGCGAGACAACATTGCTACGGGGGGAGAGGGGGGATGATCCTCCAGAATACTAGGTGGCACATTTTATTTTGCAGAAGATTGTAGCTCACTTTCCTCGCTCACACTTTCATCGGGTGTATTATATTCTTCTCCTCAAGCAATTTCCGGCTCAAATTGATAAAGAACAGCCATACTTCCACAGCGAAATTTGACTGATTCAACTCCAGCTATCCGACATGTTTCACTATCTGACGTCATCACAAACCAGGCATCCCAAACCATCAAATCCGCGATATTCCACAGGGAGCCCAGCTCAAGTCATTTCGCAACTTTGACGAACGATATCACCCCAAAAAACGCATTTCATGGAATTTTCATTTCAATTTTCAAAATCAACAAGGTTTGATCATTTAAAGCTATGATGTGTTTGGCACCTCAGAGTCCCTTTAATCGATGAACAACTGTCATTCTCCTTTGTCTCCTAATTTGCGATCTTCCAGAGCACCAGATAATTTGACGAGTAATGACAAAATGGAAGGCTCGAGGAGTTTTGGCCAACACCATCGTGGCTCCCAACAGCTTCTGGCTCCAAACAAAGAAATGCATTTTTCTCGAATCTTTTTTGCCGCTAAAACCTCCACTTCAAAGAGTTAAAAGTCCCTTGGATTTTATTGGATTTTTCTAAAATTTGGAGAGTTTATGAAGTAACTCATAATCCAAAAAAAGTGTCTGCGAATTTTGAAATTTAATTTCTTTCCAAAGTTATGCCGCTTTTTATTCCAAACAACACTCCAAAAGCGATCGCTGAACTTTGATCAAAAATTGCCAGAGATAGAAAACAGATATCAAAAATCTGTGACACTCTTTTTGAGCTTATCATCTCCTAAGTATGTTAAGCCATTTTTTCGCAAACATAGTTTAAATGTACGTGTCCGTTAACGTTTTCACTGAGGCATGGTCAAATTTCGCTTCGAGGACAATAATGTGAACAACAATAAAAAAAATTGTATTTAAAAAAAATTCTTCATAAACTATATTGACTCGGCTTTCAGAAAATGTATACTTTGCTTGTGTTATGCTATAAAGCCAGCGAGTTATTTAAGTCTGCGCGCATAGTGGTCGAGGAGAAAAATATGAACACTAAGCTATAACGATAGAGTCTGCTAACCCTTCCCCGTTTTGAACTATGATATTGGTAAGGTTATTTAGGCGCAAAGCTGAGTATAGAGGTTGAGCAGCAATAATAGAGAAAGCGAGTGTCTTACCTGGCCGGGTTGGAGAGGAGGCTTGAAGGGTAGTGGTTGAGTGAAGCAAACAGTGGAATTGAAGTAGTAAACAAAATGGCGTGTCGAGTTGGACGATTGTAGAATTGCATATAATGAGAGGGTTGGATCGAGCTCGTTCGTTTGGTTAGCTCGTCGCTCGTCGTCGGTTGGAAGAAAGGGGAAGGGGAAAGATCAGCCATTAGGTTACTCTAGGGCATCATCAAGCCTGTTGACGGTAGCAATTCGGCCCTCACGAAGAACTGTGTTGGGCGCACTGCTGGTGGCACGGGTGGGGTATTGTTTTTTTGAACAATATGGGAGGTTTTGTAGGTGTTTGATAAGATAGGTCGGCGTGTGCTACCAGTGAAGTGACGAACCTCGTGGCTGGATCAGTGTTTGGGCACTCTCAGGGGGAATTTGAGGGTGCAGTGAACTACTGACCTTCGTGGGACGAGCTAGATGGAGGGTGCCCAAAGACTTAGTAATAAGTGTTTCATCTAGGAGGGGGCTATGCCGTTGGCCGGTAGTGTTGGGTTTCCTGTGGTTAAGGAGGCAGTAACAGATACGCTGTTGCTGTTCCCAGATACTTGGCGCCCAAATGCATTCAAACGGTTGAGCACGCGCGTCAGTCAATCTGTTTATACAACAGGCCTAGTGACGTGTCTGAGATCACGTACTCTCACGTCTAAAAGGCAGTGAGTTGGGTTTTGTCGCGCCGAACCGATTAGCGGTGTCTTTTTAGCGCTCAGTAGTTCGGCGATAGAGCGACAATAATCTCTCGTTAAGAGGACTTTTACTCGACTTTTCTTCGATGGGACGACTGTTCTGGACTTCAGTCTTTGTCCTACAACGTTCTCCATGGTACTGAGTAGATGAATGGCGCTCATTTATCGACTTTCGACGGCTTTACCGCTTCTAAACTACACGAACAAGTTACGGCAAGAATTTCTGCTTCGATCGACAGCCGATCGATGTGAAGACTAATTCTCTTCTTCGAAGCTCGCCAGGCCGTGCACAACAGCTCGATCCATGTGATATCAAGCTTCTTAATTCTCTCAACAGCCAGCCAGCTGAACAACACTATTCAATAGACTTTGAAGTGTAGACAAAAGACACGACTCAACTTTGGTATTTGAAGTGTTATTTATTCGAAACAACGAAAAAGTTACGGCAAGAATGACTGCTTCGATCAACAGAGATCGATGCGAAGGCGAACTGTGACTCTTCTCTCTTCGATGAACTCGAGGTGAAGCTCGTTCAAACAGTCAGCGATCTAGATGACCTGAAGCTACTTCGATCTGTCCACAGCCAGCTTGAACAACAGTATTCAATAGACTTCGAAGTGTAAACAAAAGACACGACTCAACTTTGGTATTTGAAGTGTTATTCATTTATTCCAAGCTCTACTTGGATCTACTGTCTACCTCTTTACAGCAATGATTCGCTCGATGGTGCCGTCGTTTCAATTGACTTTGGATCGAGCTTTAGGCGAGTACAAACACTAACAACAACAACTAGGCAAAGATAATATTAATAATACAAAGCTTGTCAGGCAGTGTTCGGCGAAACTGTTCCAAGCATGAGTAGTACTAGCCTGAACAACAGTATTCAGTTGACTTTTGTATAAGTCTGAACGAAAGACTCGACTTAAGTTACATGTATAAAGTGTTGTTTACTGTAAGATCTTGATACTTTATTTATATATATATGTATCTTAATATTTCAAAGACTTATTATCTAGCTGGCTTTTATTATCAGTTGTTGATGTTTTTAAACAGCAGTGATTCGAAAGCGCTTGGCGCTCATTGAAGCAATGTTGCTGTATGAATTAATTTTAATTCTTGATTTAGGCGAGTACAAACCAACACAACAACAAATAGGCAAAGTAATAATAATAATAATAACAATAATGATAACAAGAATAATAATAGGTCTTTATAGATCATATAAATCACCTATACTATGATACATTGTTGACATCCAAGTGTATTCACATTAACTTAACCATTCTAATAATAATTATTTTAGAGGTATCAAATACCAACTTTATATATATATATGTGAAATCAAACCTTATTTAACTTCTTGTTGTGAATTCTAATTTGCAGTGGTATTTATTGTTATTGTTTGAATCCCTTTTGAGTCTTGATCTAGGCGAGCACAAACAACAATTCAACAAATAGGCAAAGATAATAAATATAATAACAATAATAAGTAGAAGAATAATAATAAAAATAATGAAAACAATAATAATAATAAGTCTTTATTGCCTAAGGTCAAAACACCTATGTTACAATGTTGACATTAAAGTGTAAGCATTACTTGATCATTCTAATAATATATTTTTTAGAGGTATTAAATACCAACTTTATATATATATGTGAAATCAAACCTTATTTAATTTCATCTTGGGATTCTTAATTTGTATAGTTGTATTTATTGTGTGTGAATAATGAACTTTGATTCATTCTCTTAGATCATTCTAGCATAGACTTATTCACTGCATAGGTGATTATTGTTTTATCATAAAAACTAAAACCTGACTCCATCCTTCACCCTCACCCTAACCGGTCTGCCGTGACGCAGTGCCCCCCTCTACACTTTAATGAATAGATGCATGCGTGTAGGCCAAGCCTTGGCTGAGCACTAGTCAGTAACTATTCAGTCTATAGAGTGATTGATTTCAATCTATTATCAAAAGCTAAACTTCTATAGCAGACTATGTAAGATGAATGTTAATCTAATCCAATGTTCATGATCTTTATTTCATCCCTACAACAAGCCGGTGAGGCGAGGGCGAGGGTTTGGGTTAAGGCTTATGCTCTATTAGAGCAATGTCAATATAAGGTCCAATACAATACCATGTTAGTGAATGACTATTCCATACAACAGGGTTTAGCGTGAGGGTGAGGGATTGGATTTGGCATCTCAAACTTATTTCATTGTATTACAATAACAATATCAACAACAACAATAATAATAATATTCATAATAATATTCATAATAATGATAATAATAGTAAAAGAAAACAAAGTCTTCCATTGCTGTTCAGTTATGATCCAGTGTGTAGAGTACTATCTATGTGAGATATAATATATGAGATCCATGTGAATCTAAAATAAAATACAACACGTATATGCAACAATAGTGGTTCTAGGTTATAGGCTTATGCTATATCAATGGCAATAACACAATATATACCATGTTATTAAATGTCCATGATTTTTTTTCATCAATAATACAGCAAGGGTTAGGGTTAGGGTGAGTGTTTGGGTAGGGTTATGCTATAAATAATAAAAACTCCTATAAATAACATTAAGATATAAAGATATAAAATAAAATAGGAATGCAATAGGCCCAATGATGAATTTGAGACTTTGGTTACTTATACCTCATCCTATAGCTTTTACTCTGTACAACACCTCTCACCGATTTGAGAGCAGGGTTAGGAATATTCAATGATTTATAGCACTTCTATAAAACATGGGAAACCGGTAATCCAATAATTATGTTTAGTTACTTCTACTCTGGACAACACATCGCAGTGGTTTGAGTACAGAGTCTTGAATATTCGCTGTGATATAGAATCCCGTACTCTTATTGAGGTCCTTCTACTTCATCCTAAAGCTTACCCTAAACCCTACCCTAACCCTAACCCTTCGTACCCGTTTCATTAGAAGCCCTTCATTATTGGCTGATCTATAGATGTCCTCTCGAACTGGGGAAGGCGGTCATCCCATACTTCGATTGAGTTCCTCATAGCACATCATCAAGCGTATACTCTGGACAACACCTCGTAGCAGTTTGACTGAAAGTGGTTGAATATTCGATGATATGTAGCAGTTCCCTAGAACTGGGGAAGGCGGTAAAGACATCATTTTATTTCGTTCCTCATAGCACATCATCGAGCCCCTACTCTGGACAACACGTCGCAGTGATTTGAGTGCAGGGTGTTGCATATTCGCTGATCTATAGAGCTTCTCTAAAACTAGGCAAAGCGGTAATCCCATAGTTCTATTGAGTTATTTCTACTTCATCATCAAGCGTATACTCTGCACAACACCTCGTAGCATTTTGAGTGCAGAGTCTTAGATATTACAAGAGATATAGCAGTTACCTATAGCTCGGGAAAGCGGTAATCCGATACTTCTATCTAGTATCTTACAGCTCATCCTAAACTTGGCCCTAAGCAGTCCAGTGTGATCCATCAAAACTGTTATTACTATTACATATGTGTCACGCTATACCTTCCTTGACGGAAATTGAAATAGCACACCGCACATTCACCTCACGGAATCCAACGACCGTGCGTTCGCTTCGTCTGGAAATTCTCTACGAAATGGTGGAGTCCTCCAGAGTATAGGCCTTCCACCCTCCCCATTCTATTTGATGGTTGTCGAATGACATTGATAACTATCAGTATCACGTTACCACATTCCCATGTTTTGAATAACGTCTCTAGTTCATTTATTATTCAACTACTGTCGATCCTACTGCTACGTAGTAGTGTCCAGAGTACAAGCTGTATGATAAGCTATGAATAAATGAAGAAAAGCATCTCCTTACCGCATTCCCCAGTTTTGAATAACGTCTCTAGTTCATTTATTATTCAACTACTGTTGCTCCTACTGCTACGTAGTAGTGTCCAGAGTACAAGCTGTATGATAAGCTATGAATAAATGAAGAAAAGTTTCACGTTACCACTTTCCCCAGTTTGGACTAACGTCTCTAATTCAGTTATTATTCAACGACTGCTGCTGAAACCGCTACGAGATGTTGCTTAGAGTAGAGGCTACATGATTAAGCCTGAATAAAGCAATAAAAGTATGTCCTTACCACTTTCCCCACTTTTGAATAACGTCTCTAATTCATTTCTGTTTCACACGACTGTCGACCCTACTGCTACGAAGAAGTGTCCAGAGCACAAGCTGTATTATGAGCTATGAATAAAGCAATAAAAGTTTCACGTTACCACTTTCCCCAGTTTGGAATAACGTCTCTAATTCATCTATTTTTCAACCACTGCTGCTGAAACCGCTACGAGATGTTTTTTACATTACACGCTTTATGATAACCTATGAATAAACCAATAAAAGTATCACCTTACCGCATTCCCATGTTTTGAATAACGTCTCTATATAGCATTGAATACTCTAAAACTTTCACTCCAACTGCTAAGAGATGTCGTTTACAGTAGAGGCTACATGATTAAGCCTGAATAAAGCAATAAAAGTATCGCTTTACCGGTTTCCCCAGTTTTGAATAACGTCTCTAATTCATCTATTTTTCAACGACTGCTGCTGAAACCGCTACGAGATGTTTTTTACATTACACGCTTTATGATAACCTATGAATAGTCAATAAAATTATCACCTTACCGCTTTCCTCTGTTTCGAATAACGTCAACGGCTTGCGATCCAACTGATAAGAGGTCAGGTCCAGACAATACGTACGCGTTATGACGAAGTGGGTCGGTGTCCGCTGGTTGAATGAGGCTAGGATTCAGATTAAACAACGAAAACAAAAAAGCATGGATTATGGCGAACAATGTGTATTGTTCTTGTTTCATCTCACCCTTCATCGTTTGTTCTTCCACTCCCAGGCTTCCCCTATAAGAGATATAGTCTCTAATCCAATGATTAACACACGGCTTGCAATGAAACCGCTTTCTCCCTTCTAGCACATCGTCAACGCTCAACGACCCAAGTTAGGGTTTAAACAAGTGAAAAAAAAACATCCTAAAGTCGTAACCTAAACCTACCCCTTATAGGGTTTTGGAAAATTCAACAACCTCAGCTAGGGTTGTGAAAAGTGAAAAAAACACCTTAAAGTCCTACCCTCATCTTAACCCTTTTAGGGTTTAGTGAAATTCAACAACCTCAGCTAGGGTTGTAAAAAGTGCAAAAAATACCCTAAAGTCGTACCCTAAACCTCAACCCTTTTAGGGTTTAGTGAAATTCAACAACCTCACTTAGGGTTGTGAAAAGTGCTAAAAAAACCCTAAAGTCGTACCCTCACCCAAACCCTTTTAGGGTTTAGGGAAATTCCACAACCTCAGCTAAAATTGTAAAAAGTGCTAAAAACACCCTAAAGTCGAACCTTTTAAGGCTTCAGGAAAATTCAACAACCTCACTTAGGGTTGTAAAAAGTGCAAGAAAGACCCTAAAGTCGAACCCTTTTAGGGTTTAGGGAAATTCAACAACCTCAGTTAGGGTCGTAAAAAGTGCTAAAAACACCCTAACGTCGTACCCTCACCCTAACCCTTTTAGGGTTTAGGTTCAAGAACCCTTAAACATTGAGAAGCCCTATCTCCATGGATACCGATCAGTTGTCACTCAAACTTGCTGGACGTGTGCTCCAGAAGGTGAGCTGTCCCTATAGCATAGAGGTAGAGCCGCAGCATCAACACAGTATCAAGTTGACCACATTCCCTGGTAGGGTATTCACTTGGTACTTGGCCTTATATAAGAAATGTATGTGACTTTGAGAAGCCCTATCTCCATGGATACTAATCGGATGTCACTCAAACTTGCTGGACGTGTGCTCCAGAAGGTGAGCAATGCCTATAGCATAGAAGTATGAACACCGTATCAAGTTGACCACATTCCCTGGTAGGGTGTTCACTTGGTACTTGGCCTTATATAAGAAATGTATGTGGAGAACCCTTAAAATGTGACAAGCCCTATCTCCATGGATACTGATCAGATGTCACTCAAACTTGCTGGACGTGTGCTCCAGACGGTGGGCTATCAATAAACCTTAGGAGTATGAACACAGTATCGAGTTGACCACATTCCCTGGTAGGGTGTTCACTTGGTACTTGGCCTTATATAAGAAATGTATGTGGAGAACCCTTAAAATTTGTCAAGCTCTATCTCCATGGATACTGATCGGATGTCACTCAAACTTGCTGAACGTGTGTTCCAGACGGTGAGCTATGCTTATCTATAATATCAGAGCAATAGAATTAATATAAACTATGGATAACCAGATTCCCATGTTTGGTATTCACTCTATACTTGACCTTATATAAGAAATGTATGTAACTTGGACAAGCCCTATCTCCATGGATACTGATCGGATGTCACTCAAACTTGCTGAACGTGTGCTCCAGATGTACAGCTATTTCTATATCGTAGAAGTATGAACACAGTATCGAGTTGACCACATTCCCTGGTAGGGTGTTCACCTGGTACTTGGCCTTATATAAGAAATGTATGTGGAGAACCCTTAAACTTTGAAAAGCCCTATCTCCATGGATACTGATCGGATGTCACTCAATCTTGGTGGACGTGTGCTCCAGACGTACACCTATGTCTATCTATAAGATCAGAGAAATAGGATTAATATAACCTATGGATAACCAGATTCCCAAGTTTGGTACTTGGCCTTATATAAGACGTATGTGGAGAACCCTTAAACTTCGACAAGCCCTATCTCCATGGATACTGATCGGATG